>DWCF01006454.1:0-12387 GCA_018230265.1 Delias oraia
GTGTCGTAATGTTGTGATTTTAAAATACAAAAATTTATAAACTTTAAATGTGTAGAAATAAGTTCTAATTTTGAATGGTTAGGATACCAAAAGCCACAAAATTAAACCCCTTAAAATCTTAAAGAACTTTCCATGAGAGGTGATCTGTTACCATTATGAATACTGTTGTCTGCTTTATAATAAAAAAGGGTTAGTACTAAGTTCAAGTTACATTAGGTAAGGTAAATTAGGTATTAAGAAATGAGAGTTGCCGTGCAAAGTAATAGATGGTTATTTATGTATCTGATCGGTGTCGCCACGCCGCAAGGTGGCACGACTCACGGAGCTCGCACCGCGAACGTCGCAATCTCTGATTTATAACAGCAATATAACGCCAACCTGTCATGCAGATATTCTTATAACGATTCCGACTTGATTTCAGGGCTCTAAGTGTCCGCTGCTTTATTAAATATGCTTTTCGTATTTTAAATTTTGATTCTGCAAAAACTTAATTTTAAACCCCTACTCTGAAAAATGTTGACATATTACGTCTATTCCTAGACCTAATAATAAATCACGCTAGATTCATTATTAAAGAGTTTTATCTCGTTTTTTGTAACAACAGATGAGGTCACTTTTTTATGAATATAGTGGCAGACGAGCAGGAGGCTTAAGATAAACGGTTCTCCTCCCAGAGCCGCGTGTACAATTCCAGCCTTTTTAAATTCCACTCAAAAAGGCGTTGTTATTGCCTAAGCATCTAATCCCAAGACTATATTAACATCTATTCTTAAAGTGTTCTATCTTACCATTGCAAAAACTAATGCCCATAAGTTTAAGAGGAGTATATTGAAGACTTTGATTCACGTAACATGAATGCAGGGATTCCGCTGCAGCTCAGTAAACATTTAATATATTTATCATATTGAGACCAAAAAGAGCATCTGTCTCGTTCTAATCTTAAGTATCAGATCAGATCTTCGATTTAAAAAAAGTAACAAACATGCCAATTTGCTGAACAGAGTTAGGAGTTCATAAAGCATATACATCCATTCTATCCGAGCACCCGCAACAACAATGCGTGGTTCTAGTGGGCCGTGCCGACGACATCAGCTTGCCCCTTCTCCTCTCCTTATGGCGTCATCGCGATCATACGATGTCCTCACTTCCTGTGCTGACAAATCCTCTAAGAATAGTTTTTTTTATGTAATTGTATGCTTCAATAGGACTCTTTAGAAGTTTTGTATAATGTTAGTGGTCCGAATACAAAAAGTCATTTATATTTGTGCATGTTGTAGATGTGCATCTTAGACTCCATTTATATTTGTACCTATGATAACCAAAAAAACATAAAAAATAATGTTTTATTTGTCTTCAATATCTTTTGTTTGCCATTAATTATTTTTAAAGTGCGCTGTAAAAGGATTTGCCTGCGGGATCAATTAGTAAATTGGTGTAATCTGCAAATGGCTAATTGCTTTATCGAGATTGTCTATTGCTCTTTTAATGAAAGGAATCCGCAGCTCACTATGAAAGCAACGATAAAGGGTTCTTATATTCGAGGTCCGAGGTCTTATTAATTGAAATAGATAAATTTTTGTATTGAAAATAATGGTATTAGCTTATTAAAAGTTACGTGGAAATACAATATAATAAAATAAATTTAAGAGATTTTAAATCTCGCCTTAATAGTAAAATTATTTAGTGCCAAGATAATTTTTTTATCTATTATAAGTACATATTTATCCTATAGTATAAAATATCCATCAGGGAGTTTTATGCGTATTACGTTTGTCATATTTATCTTCGTGATTTGTAATCTGTGAATGTTTTAAAAACTAAAGTTAAATACCTAATCGATATACCATTATACGATATACCATTTAGTTCGTGACTTCAGTTGAAATACGATTGTGGCGGAAAGTTGATCCTAGCGTGAAATTCCTTCGACATAGACATCGAAAAATATGACCAAACATTGCACATACGATTCCGTGACGAGCCGTACCTTGCTCATGGCTATCATTATCTATTATTAAAGTATTTTTAAATGAAAATATGGTTTTAGAAAGTCCTATTAAAGTTATAATTTAGACAAGAATGTAACAAAAGAGCACTTTTATTAAATGGATTTTAAAATTAACTTTAATCTCGATACAATAATGGAATCCCTGATAGTCGGTACAAAAATACCTTTTCGAGTATTTGAAATAAATCAATATTAGGAATTTGAAATGAACAGTAATCTGTGCAAGAAAATGTGGAAAGAGATGGATGAGGGGGAAAATACGCGAGAAAATTCAAAAGGAAAACGAATTGAACCACTCGCGGAAAATTGGCATCATTAAAACATCTAGGCGTAAAACATGTAGGCGTAAAACATGTTATGGGAAGAATACTTTTAAGTATCAAATCCAACTCCTATTCGTTCCCATGTATGATTTTAAAATCAATTCAACTCTCAAATCACTCACTCACAGAATAATACTACTAAGTTCATAGAACATAACACAGGGCTGAATAAACAAGAGGTAGCTAGATCTATCTATATTTTTAATATAATTTATGGTGTATGTTGAACTTATACTTTTATACATACACCGTATTAAGAATCAAAAGTTAAATTATTGAATAAAGTGCCGTGGTGTAGTTTCTTCTGCACTAGCGCTTAGAAAACGGCCTAAACTTAGTCATAAGTAAACTTTTTTTGACTCAAACAGCAGTGTTCTAAATAAAGAACAACATAAATTAATTAATCTGAAATTTATGATAAATTATTTTGAGAGCCTCATAGCTTTTTGTAGGTTTAATAAGTCTACAAAGAAGCGAGAGATAGAAATAGAAATAGTAGTTGTACTTGAAACTTAGAGTATTTCTTATTTTGAATACTTGAAATAAATAAAATAAAATGATTTGATATATGTGTACCAAATTAGTGTTCAATATTATAAAGGAATTTTTTATTTAATTTTCTTAAATCCTCTGAGTTTAAGCACACTTAAAGCCACATATTCGCTTCAACTTCAAGACGCACGCGATGTTGTACCGGGCGGCCTCGAGCGCATGCCCTACTTAAATGTGATTTTGCCTTAGTCACAATTTTTCAACTGACAAAGCTTCACCAGGTATATAATTTTAACCTGATATAAATGAATTATGAGGAACGTTTAGTCCGTCGAATTGAATTTCATTAATAAAAGATTTTATTTTATATGACTTCTAGCAACACAAAAAGATAATTTAACTGTTTTTTTATTAAATGGTCTTGAAACACGGCCTACCTACCAGGAAACAAGAGATATTGGATTTGATCCCCGGTCTAAATAATTAATTCGGTCTTTGTAAGGCCTTGAAAGTGGTTGGGCGAATATTATATTAATAGTTAACACCATGATGACGCACTAATTGATACAGCTCGACCGAAGTGATATCATGGGCTCACAAAATACCAGTGTGAAACAGTTGTAATGTGTTTCGCTGAGGATATCGTTGATCCGTGAAATGTTACCACTGAACCGCCTTTAAAATCCGGCAACACAATCAAAGCGCGGAATGTGGCGTGGTTGACATAGACAGCGGTAAACTTTTTCCATATTGAAGACCACCTTCTTCTTAGCCAGCTACTAAAAAATAAAATATGTTATTTATAACTATTATAGAAAGATTACATATAGTTTCAAATGGTTGTTGCGGTGGCCACATTTTTATTTAAATTAAAAAATATAATTATACATATTTTGGTTCATTTCTACTTTATGACGTTTTAATTTATTTACATGTAGCCAGTTTTATATTGATCAAAATAATCTTTGTGAAGAAATAAGTATTTATAAATTTATACTAAGACGCGCTTAGCGCTGCCACTGTGAACTGTCTATGAGCTATATGTCAATTTGTTTTGTTTTAATAGCGGTACAAAAAATATAAAAATATATGTACATTAAATATATCTTATTAAGTACTAAATCTCGTTAATCATTACTGTGCATCGAGAAGTGCTGTTAATAGACATTTATTGCAGTTTCTTTATTTTCAGGTGAGATTGTTAAAGATTGTTTTAGCTATTTAAGATTTAAGCTAACAAGCATAATTTAATTGACTATTTCTTAATTTATTTTCAAAGAAACGACAAAGTTTATTTTTACACCCAAACTTAGTTTTGACCAAGTGTGTTATATGTAACTATTACATAATTAAGAGTAACAGTATGCTAAACAGGCTTTAAGCGCGTGTAATCTTTTGGAAACGGCCTTAAATAAACTCTCTTCCTGTAGAATCCATGCGCTAATATATATTCAACTTACGTAATTCACACGATGGCGTAAGTTTGCAATAATATTAACCTATGCGGAGTGCCACTATAATATGGAGTCTCTTGTTCCATGCCTAATTAGATAGAGCATATTCATACTCTATTTGTCGGTGAATTTTCAGTATGAGGACTAACATTTTAACTGTTTACTTGCAATTTTAATAACGTTTCAAATGGAACGAACGCCTCAAATAAACGTGAAGACTAATGATGTAGATTCGGGAAAGTACTTACTACTTTAGTGGAATGTAAATAAGAAAATTGTGATTCAATATTAAAATGAAATTTCTACTTGTTACATATAAACGGTGCTTTACTAGAAATTAAACATTCTGTCTCTACCTCTACCTCACTGATGTACTTTTGTAGTTGCAAAAAGGGAAACAGAACTTTTTAATAAATATAGTTCAATAATATTTTATAAGTAAAAGATTATATTATACAGGCTGTCTCAAAAGAAAGTTTATATTTAGTGGATCGATGAAAAAGATGTAAGTCGTATATCGAAAAAAATGTTTATTCATTATTAAACTAGATATCTTGGGAATTTATTTCTTAAAAATGATGAGCAAATGTAGACCCCGGCGATACTCAATTTACAAATTGATGGAGCACTAAAATTACATATTCCATTTCGTGACGGATATTTTCTTTAAATTAATTCTGAAGAAGTAATTTAAATAAATATATTTATTTAGAACAACAATGAATAACTACCGTTTTTTTTACGTTCTAAAATTATGCAATAATTCCATTGTATATGGTTGAAAGTTGTCTATGATTTTTATTATTAGTAACATTAACTTTGTTCCCCAACTAGAATACCTAGAACTTGTGACTAGAATTTCAGTTCATTACAAATTTTCAGATAAACTAGCCTCGAGCCACTACGACACAACCACAATACCAACTTTCTTCTTTACTACCTGTTGGCAAATCAACAACAAGTCAGAGCTGTAGCTTTACGGTTACATCTCTGAGTTATTAAGGACGAATTTCTAATAAGGAAGAATGCAATACTATAAGTTTTACCTTAATATGGCTGGCTTTAGTGGATCTACACCAGTGGGTGGTATAGCCACCAGTGTCAGCCACCAAGAGGAGAAGACTATTTTGCCGGCTTCTTATATTTTAACTATTTAATTTTTTTTATTCTCTAGCGGACAAATGAGCAGGTGGGTCTCCTATATGGTAAGACAACACCGCCGCCCATGGACAACCGCGCTTCCTTATGTTACCGGCTTAAACGACATTTTAAGAACCACCGATATCCTCACTCACTCTGCGAAATACAGTACAATTTCCGTTCCAATCAGAGTATTGTGATTTGATTGATGTACCTATACTATACAATGAGAAATAACAACTGACAATCTATCCATTTTTTTTCATTCATTATAAGTCATAAAGCCGTAAATCAGAATAGATGGTGTTGCCAGCAGTCGCCACAAAATATCATTCCAATAAAGAGATTTCCCCGAATTTGACACATCTTAAGTATTAAAAAATATCGCTTGAGTTTTGTAATTACGACAATTGTAAAAAATGGTTCATATGGGTCAAAGTATCTTCGGCCACTTTGGTTCAAAAATGTCTTCTATAAAAATTTTATTCAAAACTAAATGCGATCGGAATATCTGCCAGAAACAAAAAAATAAAAATCAAACAAACAATAGTTAAAGTGAACCAAGAAGCGACATCAAAAAATATTCGACGAAGAACCATCGATTTTGCTGATCGTACAGTTGATTCAAGTAATTTACTTTGGCGCTGCGGTCAGTACAGTTGGTTACCCCTTTGGAAACCGCACTTATTTTGCCATTTATAGCGCTTGTAAATGAAACTGTAAATTTATATCATTTATAATACTTCTTCAAACTTTATTCTGTAGTGGATGTAATATTTATTAATATTGGAGTTCAAAATTGAAAAATTAAAATAAAACCTCATTATTCTTTTGAATTATTCAAACAGTGCACTTAACATTGATATAAAATTAATTGTGTTAAGAATGTAAACATTTTTTTTGGAATAAAATAACCAATATTTTTGTTAATCAAAGTTGAAATATATTGATCATATACATACTATTATTTATATAATAAGTTTAGATAATATATTATACAATTGGAATGTTAGTGTCTCAAATTATAATATGACAATCTATTTAAATATAAAAATTCTTTAGCCAGATACCTTACTATATTTTGATCAAAAGCTGTTTCATAAAAAACTGATTGATCCTACGTAAATCAGACTTGGGTTCAGTAGAGTTGCTATAGTCTCACCAAAACTGGCAACTGTATGGTACATAATCTTCATATCTTTTAATTTGTATAAATACTATTAAATAAGTAAGGATATTGTGTATAAATTTAATGAAATTATTTTATAACAAATTACTATACAGTTTAAAAGTCCCCTGCAAATGAAACTCTTTCATGGAATTAGTGAGTGAACAATAAGGGTCGATTCAGACAAACGTTTATAGATTGAACAAAATCCAATTATTCCCTTTTGAATATTCTATGACTCATCGCAAAAAGCTAATCCGGTGAATAATGGCGTTATAGATATCACGTTGGGACAGCCGTGACTGAAAAATACGTTGTCGATATGCTTTTCTGGATTAATTAAACTCCCATTGGGTAGGAACAGACAATCGTGCGATTGATCCCTTTTCAGATAAGTAAATGTTGAGCATGGTTCTGAAATTTTTATTTTTTGAAATATTTATATCTTGACGGGGTACAAACTCATTTAATTTTTTGTAATTTAAAAGCAAATTTTAAAGTGTTTTTTTGTTTCTGCTACGTCTGTTTCTGCTATTATTTGGGGTTGCTATTGGGTTTTATGATAATTAAGTAAATAACAAATAAAAGGATACATTTTTTAAAATTATGTAGCCGGCAAAGGAGCAGATGGGTCTCGTATATGGTAAGAGAACACCTGCGCCCATAAACAACCGCGCGACAGTACAAGCGTTGGTTGTGTTTCCGGCTTTGTATGACGCTAAAGCAATCACGGCATCCTTTAAGGGCCTCTGCGAAACACAGTACAAGTATCATTTAACGTTAAGTATTCTGTGAGGCCATAGTATTACTTCGGACTAGCCGACCCAATGAATACGTCAGCATGTCTCCACGGGTGAAAACTATTAGAATTATATAAGTTCCTTGTAAAAGAATTATAATATCGACTTTATTACAAAAATAGTATTAAACATTTAAATTAGTTTCAAAAATATGTTCACATCGTGCAAGTCAGGATATGGTCAGAAGATAATCGTTTATGAATTGAAGTATAAAGTTTTAAATATAAATGACGAAAAATACTTTCATTCGCTGTTTTTTATCTGGATAATATCAATTCATAACTTATTAGGAGATTAACAACAATGGAAAAAACTAATTCATAGACACTAAGACTAAAAATGAATATCTATAATATTTATTTGAAATAAAACCCCTATGTATTGTTCGGATTGTGACTCGATTGTCCAAGGGCAGTTAGTGCCTTGTTATAAAGAAGACCTACTTGTTCCGTTACCCGCTATATCAAAAAATATTTACAAATTTTTGGTATATGAGTCAGATAAAATACAGCTACATCATTGTAGTTCATAAACATATTGGATTTAATATAATTTAGTGTTAGGGTCACAGGACACCTATTATTTTTTACAGGTTCTTTTCCCTGAGATAAATAAATATATTATATACATGAACACAAAAAATATTTTCTCAAATATGTAAAAAGGCTAATGACATACCATTAAAAAGTAATTTTTTAAACATTACTAGCATCAAAATATGTACCTTATTTCTATTGATATAAATGTATAAACTGTAAATAATTACTCAAGATTTCATTAATTTAATTTAAAAACAACTGACTCGTAAAAATGTTGCCAAAATGTTAATCAATTTTAATTACTTACGTGCTTCGCTCAAAGTTAGCAACAGCTATTTATAACGCAAAGTACACAGGCATTATATTAATAAACTGCCTTCGTCGCTAAGTTAGTCACACGTTTTACATAATAATTTGGTTTCAAATCTGAGGGTAAGTTAAATAAAAGTGTCAGTATAATTATGAAGCCTCGTAGCTAAGTAGTCTTACAAGCATACCACGAAGCGAGAGGAGCCGGCACCACGCCAATGCGCGGTCTGTGGCGCGGTTGTTCATGGGCGATGGTGTTCTCTTATCATATAAAACTCATCTGCTCCCTAGTCCACTAAACCATAAAAAATAACAGTAAAAAAAAGAGTTACGTATGCCTATATTAATAATGGTTAAATTCAATATAGAACGACTGTAAATGAAAATTAAAAGACTAAATTATAATACAATAACATAAAAATAAAGGCAAAAAAGAAAGTAGTCTATTATTCATTATTAAGAGTTTCACAAGAACTTTAAGATAATATTATCAAAGCATTTGAGGTTACCTTATAAGAAAGTATAGACAAGAATTGCCATGTCTTTAAAAACGACGAGGGTAATAAAGTCTTGTAAAAGTGTCCTCAACAAGAAAAGAAAATGAATTATAAAAAAACTTTAACTTCATAGAAAGTTTTAAAATGAGTATTTCTTTTACTTACGATTTTTTTTATAAATATTACTTTTAATTTCAAACCAATAGGTTATATAATTGTATTATTATTCTTTTTCTTTAGAATATGAGTTGAAAAAAAAATTAAACTATATAATTACCATCAGCCGCTGTTGCATAGCTTATTGTGAATAGGAGAATGCACCAATCTCTTCGACAGCTCATGTTTACAGTTTCAACCGACCGGCATTTTATAGGAAAACTTTGGCAGCGATAATGCCAATGGGAATATCATGGCTTGCTCAAGTTCATTGATTCGCCGTCTCGAAGGAATCGAGTTAAATATTCATTGGGCTAATATGGGCAAGGAGATCGCGTGGCGGGAGACGAGAGCTTTTGGCGCGAAAGTAGCGTCTGCGATCGGGCACTACGGCTGCCTACTGTCGTAGCTCCGTAGCGTTGTCTACGAGATTCGTAGCGCTTGCGTACCACCGCGAGCCCCCGTGAAAGAACATTGCCAGTATTTGTAACAGTTTGCGTCAAATTGATATAAATTGAGACGGTTTTAATAAAGTGTAATTGACTTTTGCAGAATTTGCGTCGCATTAATTTCGGCCAAGCTGAGCCTCGGGCAGGTGCTACGTTCAACTTCGCTTTTTGCCATGAATAATCTCAATTTTAAATTAATGTTAATTTTGACGAGATTTTAACTTTAAGTATATACATAAAAGATTGATGATAAGTTACAAATCTAAATTTATCATTTGTTAGTACTTGGGGCCTTTTGAATATGACACTGTAAGGAAAAGCTGAGCGATTTAAAGTTAGATAACATTTTTTTGTTTCTTAAATCGACTTACTAAATACTGAATTTCAATTTTAATTGCAATTGAATTTCAAATATTAAGAAACGCAAGTTTTATAGTTCCTTTTTAATGTAAGTATATTATATTTATTTATTTTATATATAATAAAGAATGATTTTTATAAAACGTCATATACATATCACGGATAGTTCGTGTTTAATTTCCATCAATCAGTTATTAAATATATTGAAATTGAAATTCAAAAGAATTGATTCAAATAGGCCCCATAAGGGGCACTTTTGTAAATAGATACAATAGTAAATTGATTCGGCAGACATACCTTTAAAAGAAGAACCAACAAAAAAATCATCGGGTTTAATTTTATATTTATATAAAACCATATTTGAAAAAAAATCTAAGATATCAACAATATTCAAGTGTAAAATTAAGTTAATTGAATAAGGTTATTTGTTATAATGTCAAATAAAAATAGGTAGTTTCAGCTGAAATACATATGCACCCATTAATTCTTGTAGAACGTCTCAGCGACGCCACCTGCTATGTTCGCATCAGGAAAGCGTCTTCGCTCTGACGAGTTCTATTTACGCGTCTCTACGTTGTAGCTCTGCATAATGGTGCTCGCATTTGTAAAATTATAAATTATTTAAACTCTTTAGAAGGTAAGTAATCCTTTAAAAATAAACAAGATAGGCAACGTAGTTTTTGTCGTATTGTAATTATGTCAAGGAATAGTTTGATTATATATGATAGATAAAGTGCTTTTTTAAAATTGAAATAACTTTTTTATAAGTACTAATACACACATATACTAACATCACAGAATACTCAACGTGAAACGATACTTTTACTGTGTTTCACTGAGTGAGTGAGGATATCGGAGGGTGGCGGTGTTCTCTTACCATATAGGAGACCCACCTGTTCCGCCGCTGCTCTGGCGCTAAACTATAAAAAAAATAAAAACCATAATCAGGATCATTAAATATATGAATTTGCTACATTCTGTTATGTTTTGGTTTATATAAGTGTACAAGTACAATGTTCAGTTTACATGTGTTAAAAAAAAATACACAGAGCTGGGTTTGAAGGCGCTAATCGTAGGAAATATTAGATTTATATGATATTCAACACTCTATAATGAACATCTATCAAGTTCTATGACATTTTTATTATATAGCGGACAACGGAGCAGGTGGGTCTCCGTTATAGTAAAAGAATACCGCTGCCCATGAAAAATCCCTTCATAATCCGCGCACTTGTTGTGTTGCCGGCTTTTTACGCCGCTTAAAAAGCACTTTTAAGGGCGTCTAATATCCTCATTCACTCTGTGAAACTGAAAATAAGTAACGTTTCACGCTGAGTATTCCGTGAGCCCTTTGTATCACTTCGGATGAGCCGGTCCAATAAAAGCCTCAAATCACACACAAGTCAAGTCAAGCCCTTCCAGAGACCGAATAAATAATTTATTAAATTATTATTGTCCAGACCAGGATTCGAACCCGTTACCTCTCACTTCATGGTACACTTTTAAAACCATTAAGTTAAGAGGCTCTCTCTCTATAAAGACACAATATGACTGGAGTAGAATATTATTCCTAATGAGGTCCTATTACGGCGCACCTAGTAAAAAGTATAAGTGGTTTTAATAAAGGAAATGCGCCATACTTATCATATCATTGAATAAGTTTGTAACTCTTCATGGTAATGTGATCACGCAAAGTTTGTACCGAAGCGTTATACTGGGACTGAAACAGGTGATAACTTGTCTTGGAAATATGACGCTCTTCCATTTAATGTATTTTAATATGATATCCGTATACGAGTGAAATTGGGAACATTTTCAAAAACTCCCCGAGTTAATTGCAATATTGTGTGAACATTATCCTTCAATGTATCAATGCGATTCAACTTACGTACTTTCAGACAAAGAAAACCCTCTTGAAATTTTTTAAGCAGTTTAATTTAAGCATCATTGTTAATATTTCAAATGTTATTTATTAACTAACGATCTACCTGCTTTAATTCCCGTTCATTGCATCAATGTAGGCAATAGACATCCATCCCGATTCGTAGTGTCGGGTGTAAAATGGGCAGTCCAAGAAACTTTCACAACCTATTGGCATTAACGCTATTCTTATTTAGCTTCATTGTTAGCCCTTTTAAGCTGATCAAAGTTTACTTTCATGACAAAGGGATTAATTTTTAGAAACTTCAAAGGAATGAATCTTCAAATTTATCTTTTTTTTTCAACCCCTCACTTTCCTTTTTTTATAGACTTATCTTTGTGATAGTTGAACAATTGAAGTTATCAGATTTCCTGATTATTAACGAAGCATTTATAAAGTTAATATAGTATCATTAAGTATTTTACTTGTTACCCGTGGACGAGCCATGATGAAGCATATGTTACACAAATAGAAAGCCTCGTGGCTAAGTAATTTAATAGGTCTACCATAAAGCCAGAGCCATCGGGTTCGAATATGTTCCGGACAATTATAGATTATAATTTAATTTATAATATATTAGGTCCCTGGTAGGGCTTGACAGTAGGCGGGCGAGTGTCTTAATATTGTCACACCCGTGGGAGAGCCATGCTGAAGCATATGCTAACTTATTTATCTTATTTAACTTAATTATCGGGCCGACCCGTCCGAATTGATACCACGGGCTCAAAGAATACTCAGCCTAAAGTTGTAGGTAAATAATAATAATTTAAT
>DWCF01006455.1:0-12383 GCA_018230265.1 Delias oraia
CAATACTGAAAGAATTTTTCAAATCGAACTATCGGTTCTTGAGATAAGCACGTTCAAACAAACAAACTCTTCAGTTTCTTAATATATAGTATATTTTTGCAGCTCATTCAATATAATTGATAGATTAGATGTGCTATATTGAAACGTAATTGTTTAATTGAATAATACGTTCTGAAGTCCTTTATTTAATATTTAAATTGAATACTTTAACACAAAATATCAAATTTTTATTAGAATTAAAAAAACAACTAGTTTTATTATTTATTCAACAATTATATAGTTACGCTTTTGTAAATTTTACAAAAAAACATTTATCATATTCCTTCTAATTAATAATACAAATTGAATGTTGGTATAAAGTAATGTTATGTCTTATTAAATAGAAAATGTATGTTAGTTTTTTTTTGGAATGAATATTCCCTGTGTGACCAAACGGTCCTGACAGCTTAACACTCATTCATTACATGTATAATAGTTTATCCGAAGAAAAATTTTTTCTTTAAAAAAACTATACATGTATTTAAAATTTGGTATATAAAAATAATAATGGCATTGATTTACTTAGATAACAGGCAAAGTAGCATGGATGTTAGAAATATTGAATCGACGATATCTTGACTTACTCGGCGAAACACAGCAGGTAGAACGTTTCACGTTAATATTTTGTAGGCCCGTGGTATCACTTCGGATGAGCCCGACCAATTATTGCGTCAGAATGGCTCTTCCAACAATGGAGTAAAAACACTCACCAGGCTATATCATTAAAGACATAATAGAAACATTATTAATTAAGATGGCTCATTTGTTATTAGCAAACCAGAACAAGGGCATTGAAGAAATGACTGCTGATTTGAGGAGGATACAGGGCTGAATGAATTGAATAGTAGAATCGCGAATGATATTAACCAGAGGAAAAATGCGGAGAAGGCTACTTTCAGGGTTATAGGCGCCGTACCGCCATTGTCAATGATAATATATTAGTAGAGTTTTTTGGTCTGTGGTTATACTATTATGAAAGATTGATATTCATTTTGTTCTTGATGAGGCTTTAGAAACGTAATAACTGCGTATTTTCAACCGGGTAACCTGTTTCAACCTAGTCTAAGGCTTCTAAAAAATAATTAAACCTTTTACACGGTAGAGTTTTTGGATTATTAAATAAATAGTAATTAATCAATTAATAATTTAATCGGGCTATGGGCGTAAATTAAATACAGACGTGAAATTATCAAAATAATATATTAATTTGAGAAAAACAAACGTATAAAATTACAAATCGTTTAAGATATGTTTAAAATGTTCACCATTGGACGAATGTCGACCCAATCGTAAGAGCCTTAATTATACATACTTCCCTTTAGAAGGCTTCTTAGTAATTTTGAGAGCCTCGTAGATAAGTGGTCTCATAAGCCTACCTTCAGAGATATTGGCATCGATTCCCAGTTCAAACAAAAAAAAAACAATTTATGCGGTCTTTAAATGGCTCGAGTGTGGCCGGATTAGTGTCTTAACAGTGTCTTATCCCTGAGAGAGCTATGTTAAAGTAACTAATAGGTCCGGATAGTTCTGAGTAATACCAAGGGCTCAAAGCACGGGTTGTGACGTGGAAGGCCTTGGGCGTGGGAAATCTCTCACCATAGATCATAGACACCTTCTCCTCCATTCCTCGCTATAAAAAAATAATGAACTAAAATGGTACATAACATAAAATATGGCTTTGTTTGTTATAACACTTTAAAAAACTTTCACAAGAAATAATATAATAATAATATACTATTCTATAATGATTTTTACATTAATTTAAAAAAGTTTGAAAACGTCGCATGACGTCATCAACCGGCAAGAACCAGTATGTTTCAATAATTCATATAATATTATCACTTCCAAATTGTTTACATTGAAATGAATATTTTCTAAAATTTACATTTTATGCTCATAACAATCAATTTCCTAGTTTTTATAATAACAGGTCCGAATTTTACAAAATTAATAAATATGTCAAACATATATTTTTTTTATCCTGTAGCGAACAACGGAGCAGGTGGGTCTCCTATATGGTTAGAGAACACCGTCGCCCATGAACAACCGCGCCACAGTCCGCGCATTGGTTGTGTTGCTGGCGTAAAAAGCCACCTTAAGTGGCACTTTTAACTTTAAGGGCCTCCAATATTCTCACTCACTCTACTAAACATAATACAAGTACCGTTTCACGCTTAGTATTCTGTTAGTCCGTGGTATCACTTCGAACGAGCCGGCCCAATTAGTAGTTAAAATAAATACATAATTATTAAGTATAATTTATTTATCCAGCCAAGAAAAATATAATTAAATTCTTGTAAAATATTATTGCACGATACCATATTTGTATGAAGCAATAAAAATAATTCAGATCGTCTTTGTCTGTTTACAATTCATTATGCACATACCACAATAATTTTGATTACCCTTATTCGATGAGACATTCATTCACATTTTTTAATCAGGAAATATTACTACAGTTAAACGCAGTTATAAGTTTTAAAAAAACTGGAGGCAAACGAGCAGGAGGCTCGCGGTCCGCCGCCCATGGACACCTAGCCCTAGCTGGACCACGGCATAGTGCCGTAATATATATGTATAGGATAGTTGTCATTATCTATTATCTGGTATTTCCAAACCTATTATACGACTTAGGAGTTTGCCGCCGATCATATAAAAAAAATCTAAAACTAAAGATCCGCTTAAAAATTTAACTTTCTTTATATAACAGAACATTAAAAAAAAATTTATACATATAACATTAAAATATATGGAAACGTGATATAATGCAATTTATATGTGATGTGCGTACAAAGAGCCAAGGTTATAACAGAAATACAAATTTATTGAGTTTATAATTTTATTCTTAGTAACTGGGGTCTCATATTAATTCTTTTTTTATGGTAGGAATAATAGTGGAGCAGGTGGGTGTCCTATATGGTAAGATAATACCGCCGCCCATCGACAACCGCGACACAGTGCACAGTCGGCTTTCGCAGCTTAAGCGCATTTTTAAGAGCCTCTGATATCCTCACTTACAGTAACACAATAGAAGCACCGTTTCAAGTACAACTACCTGTTCACGATGAATATTCTGTGAGGCATAGTATAACTCAATAAGGCCTGGACAGATTTTCATTACTATTGGTAAGGAGGAAGCTGACATCCTGCATTAACATATACGCTGTTTTATATAACTGCTAAAATGTAGAGTAATTTTGTTTATATATCGGTTCTTCGGTTTTGGTGGGTACAAGAAGTCTGAGGGTATATAATTGTCGCTATATGCCGGCCAGTAATGTATAAATAGTTTTTTTAACGAACTTCTCCCATTATTCTGTTATTTATAGGAATTCAATGTAATTAAAATTCAAGTGAACATCGGCGCGATGAAAGCAAGGAAAGGAATGATGACGTATTCGTGACGCAAAACAGACGTGCGTTGCATACGTCACAGTTTTTTTAAAAACCCGTGTGAGAATAAACATTTAAATCTGATACAATGAGAGCCACATTTGTGTATATAAATGTTTAAAGATCACGTCAATTGTCTGAATGTATTTTAGTGCCTTTATGATCAATTCTAACAGTATTTTCACAAACTATTTCTTAAACTTTTAATGTTAAATATAAATTTCTTACTATAAATTTATTCATGGAGATATACCGTAGCCCTTACAAATACCGTAGCCGCGGTTCCGTTACTGGTTTTTAAAAGACACATACGCTCTTTTTTTGAAGGTCCCAAGGTCTTTTTATGTAGGAGATCCTCCTGATCCGTTGTCCGCAATACCATAAAATAAGAGATGATAAGGGTGTCATTTTGTTTCCTGCCTCGATGGTGGAGTTATTAGCAACTATTAATCGAAAAAGTTCCGCATAACATACCCCGTGATATATGCGGCATACCGGTTAACGGAATATAAAAGAATAAATTAAGAAGAAATGATTAACGTATAACACTTAATAAATAATAAAATAATCGCAATAAAGGAATGTTGATTTATTTATAAAATCCAATTAGAATTCCTAACTCGTTGGAAAATAATGCAAAATTCATTGAGGTCTGTCGCATTGCGTCAAACAATGAACCCGTCCACTTTTAAATACGTCACGATGCCTGTAAATGGGTGGATTTGTTTTATATATGTAACGGTCTTATTTACGCTCCTTAAGAGATGATCATTATGATTTATAAGGAATCGGTACCGGCACATCTCACTTGGTGTTAGAACGCAGCTTGTCAGACCATCAACAAAAATCAAACCATGGGGTAATGTAAAATTTCGACTAGAGGATATGAATTTTGAGAGCCTCGTAGTTAATAATTTAATAAGTCTACCATGAATCCTGGTCCAGACAATTTTAATTTAATTCTTAATTTATTCAGTCTCTGGAAAGACTTAACAGTGGCTGGGCAAGTGTCTTAATAGTGTCGCAACCGTGGGAGAGCCATGCTGGTGCACGAATTGGGCCGGCTCGTCTGAAGTGATACCACGGGCTTACAGATGACAGAATACTTAGCATGAAATGGAGGTTGTCAAGTACAACCTCGGTACAACTGTACTTTTACATATCTGTCAGTGCCGACCTGCTTCCAGCGTCTTCCGTAGTATCAACTACGGATTCATATAATACTAAAAAAACCGAAAAAAATTCTAGATTAATATATAAATTTAATTGTTTTATCAGTTATATTTTTTATTTTTCTTTATTGGCGCAATGTATCCCACATTTACGCCATCTATATACAATACTGGAGTAAAAAATATTACGATATAAATTATTGAACTCATGCGCACACTGCAACGTTGACTTTCAGTTTACTGTCAGTCATAAAACTGCCACTAGATGGCAGAAATAGCGATCAAATAAACATTGTAACGTACAGACATTTTGAAAGTATTTTTGTTTAAATATGAAAAGAAACAACGCAAAATTGTGTATTTACATATATTCTTCAAGTATAATCTTCAGTAACAAAAACATTTCTTTTCCTGAATTTACAACGAAATACGATTTCATTTAGTCAATATATTTGAAATAAAACCTGTATGTATGAATATGCAGAATTTATGTTCAAAATTAATAGAAAATAACGGAAGATTTAACATTACAAAATGAGAGCTAAATAGTAATTTTCGAACATCCTTTATTATCCTATTAATTCATAAAGTCATTAATTTTGTGACCAACCAAAATAACCAGCGAAGTAGCAATTTGACCCAATTTTATTATTGTCTGACGTTTTTGACTCATTTATCCCAAATTAACTTGTAGTTTAATAATAATCTTTTTAAATTAATGACGCACCCAAATTAATGTGTCTTATATAAATCCATAGATAAGTAAGAAATTCTTTTTTATAACTTATGTATATTATTATTCTAAATATATTACCGAGAAAAGGATGTAACAATATGAATGTATAAGTGTTAAATTTTATTATTTTTCTGATGTTTCAAAAGCCGAGGGAAATTTAAAAATACAGAAATATTCGTCTTGGTCATTGAACTCCAATTTTATAAATAATTATTAATTAATAATAGTTTTACAGCGAAAGCTCAATTCGAAATCATTAGCAGTTTGTTTTTTGACAAAAAATGTAATTTTCTTAAGTAGCGCACTCAACAATGCGTAAATTCTGTTAATTGTATAAAAATATTTACACAAGATTGATTTTTTTTTTGGATACTTCTTATTATTAAAATATATGGATATTGAAATAAACTTTCGTCTTATGTATAAGTTTTAAAAGGAAATTAAAATTATATCTGTTCTGCTAACGACAGAGAATCAAGTAAGAATGTAAACAGAGTGCAAATGTCCATATAAATAACCTTGAACCAACATAACCAAAGACAAACATTTAGAAATAAAGAAACATATAGGGATAAATTATGGATAAGGAAAAAATTGGTGAAAGTACATATTAACGTTTCTTGAACTAAAACTTAATTTAATCTATGTGTAGAGATTTACATTAAAATTCATTAAATGACAAAATGTGACAAAATGAAAAAGATGCATTTAACTTTAATAATTTGTTTGATTAAATGAGTTTTATATGTAACGTTACGAAACTCTAATCAATTAATTGCAAAAGTACACTCACCTTTCTCAATGTCCTATTGGGATCGTTCGGATTGGGCAGATAAAAGTCCACAATGCCCAGGAGGCAATCGTCACAACGGCACACATCACTTGGCAGCGACGACATTGAACCGAAACTGCTGCAGCTGTCCAACGAATCCGTCCGCACCAATTTCCCAGTGCTTAAGGCCTCCATTTTAGCAACCAGCAATGACTCCATAAGTGATCGGGGTCGGGCCGGCGATCGAGACCGTCTCGGAAGGTCGGGAGACAACGTGCGTTCCAACAGATCGGGCGATAGCGGTCTGTGCCGCGAGAAATCCAACGACAGATCTGGCGACATTCCGCGATGTCGGGATAAATCTGGCGACATTTGCGGAACTAGGTCCGTTGAGCTTGCTCGTGATAGTGGTGGCGTCACGCCACGGCAATGTTGAGATGTCATTTTTGTCGCCCGCATTTGTACCAAAAATACACTGGGTTCGATTGAAACTTGAGGTCGATATTATAGTTTTTTAAAAAGCGGAAGTTGATATTTCACTTTCAATTCACATAATAAAGCCATTTCGAGTGTCAGTTTCACTACTCTTAAACAAACTGCCTTATTTATGGTACACCGTTTATTTTATGGTTGGTCATAAAATTGACTGCGATTCTTATTCAAGGCATGAATACATATAACCTTCGCAAACCTTGTCAGTGACGCGATATGAGGACTGCAAGGAAATGTTTCGTCCATATTTATGTTATGGAGGAAATATTCCATTTAAAATAATCGTATACTTTTTAATGATTTAACATATATCAACTAATAATTTTGTTTATATAATCTTTAGTAACACTTCTAAAGGTTATATTAAATAGTTATTTTATTAATGAAAATCAGGACGCAAACAAGCCGGAGACACACCTACGTTAAACGGTCCAGCGCCCATGGACACCTTCAGCCCCGAATTGGCCGCGGTACGTACCGCTTTTGTATCAATATATTTGTCCGTGTATTTTGATTTATTATTACATTTATCTTACGTTAGTCTATAGGACGGTTATTGTATATATTTAAACCATATAAATTGTTACATAATTTATGTTTTATAAAACTTTAGAAATTTCCAAGACAGACAGGATAATTTAACAATTACATAGATACCTGATGAGCATAGGTAAATTATATACTCTAAGATTATCCTTAATGAACCATTATATGGTTACTCTAGCTTATTCTAAATAGATGCGCGATGGGTGGTCACCGGCGTTAGAAACCACCCGCCAAGCGGTAAATTCATTATCCAGTTTATGAAATCTTCACATTGATGCACTTGTCACTTGTGACCATCAAAGGAGGTTTTATGGCCGCACAGTCGCGCCATCTTGGCCGGGCATACCCCTGTTTGGAATTCGAACCAATTTGCACTTTGGCTAGTGGTGAATGTGCCGCATATAATTTCAAGTCCAGCTGTAATCTGACTTTGTGCTCGCATTTCAGAACATATAAGGTATCGTATATTTACTATATATATTAGTAATATATTACGTAATGAAATGGTATGTCGTCATTTGAAACTTTTCCGCGCTTTGCGCGTTCGTAAAGTTAAGCACGGCGCGTGAGGAAATGCTAAATAGACGTTTTTTTTATAATTTTGTGCATTTTATTATTATAAAACATATAACGATGTTAAAGATATAATTGAGTGAACATTCAAATTCGTTTCTTAATTACCGATAATTATTGTAGCATTGTATACTCTCTCTTCTGAAAATTTGTTGTTTATTTTGAAAATCCTCAATAATTGACATTATATTATATATTTACTACATTATCTTTATGTACAACATTATTATTATATTTAATTTATTATTATTTTTATGAAGATAGTTTTTTCTTTTTATATAAAATGGGAAAACAAATTATAGTTCTGAATGTTAAAAAAACATCAATGTATGTATTTAAATTGAAGACCAAATTTATGACCATTAATTATAGATGGACGCAACTTGCGGTGGTTTTTTATTATAAATCAAATAACTAGGAAGATAGGTCTTGTAATTGTAAGAAATAATTGCCGCCTATGAACATCGGCATCGCAATCCTCGCTTTTGTTGTGTCGCTGACTTTTTTTACTGCATAGCTGGCAACAGATTAGAGACTACCACCATAGGCTACAGCTGATGGACAATCGCACCACAAATCGTGCTTTAGTTGTGTTGCGGGCTTTTTACTCCGCCTCAGCGGTATAATTTCAATTTTTTTCGGTGAAAAGCGTCATACAACACCACTCAGCCACAACGCATGTTACTTGATCTCAAGCGAATTCAGAAACTAAATTAATTCAAGCTTATGATACGTAATATGCAACCCAAGTCAAGCTTGACTTACCCCGACCAACAGATAGCTAAAGATTGATCAATTCAAAGTAAACGGTAATACATTTATTCAATAAATCCACGTATAAAGTCGGCAAATCCTGAAGCATTTCAGATAAAATCAGCCTACCTCATTGATTATTTATGCTCTCCTAACTATGCTGCGCTCCTGGTATTTCTTGTTCCGATGCTCATAAATAAAATACCGTAAATGGGATTATTTTATCGCAAGGCGAAGAAAACTGTCAGATAGTGGAAATCGAGGCAGAGATAGAAATATTAGCACCTTAATAAGGATATAGCTGTAATTGGTTTTACATAAAACTTAATTTGATATGCTGATTAATAACCCGTTGCCATTATAACTAGCAAATACAAGCTCTTGTATCCTATTGGAGGCCCTGGGCACATGACAATAATGGGAGGACTGTGATTTTGACAGAACACAGTTTTGTTAGAATAGATCACCCGTGGGAGAGCCATGCCGAAACATATGGTGACACACTAAATGAATTGGCTTGTTACTTGATACCACGGGCCTCACGGAAGTAGTAGTAGTTAGTATTCTAAGCGTGAAACGGTACTTGTACTGTGTTTTGCTGGTGTGATTGAGGATATCGGACGCCCTTAAAATGTCGCTTAAGTGGCCTAAAAAGTCAGCATCACAACTAATGCACAAACAGTGGCGCGGTGGTCTATTAAAAAAAATTGAGATAGAAAATAGATAAACAAGATCTATCTGATATGGCACATATCGAGTATCAACCGCACTTAAAAGTGCCCACTTGGGAAAGAGGGCTCTGACGTTCTCTAATTGAAGTAATATGATCACTTGATTTCTAATAGGACTTCAGTAATTGATATTTTTCATAAATCAATCAATATTAAATAAATAATTATTTGTTCTAACAAATTGATACAATTAGAATCTGTGTACCTACTATCCCCTCGCCTGTAAACTTTTCTATATCAATTATTTAAAAGGTTTCTCTCATTTCTACATAAATATAGAAAAGTGATAATGACAGACGATTTAAGGCAAATTTTAAGAATTTTAGGAAATTTTAAGAAATTTTTTTAAGTCTTATAAGTAATGTATGTAGGGGGTCAAATTTGTATTATATTACCTTAAGTTTTGTATAACATTTAAAATGGATTTCTCTTTTTCCTTATAGTTTATCAACATTATACAAATCAATTTAGCGTAACAAAACACGACTAATTTATGCAAATATATCACGGATATAAGCCACATTGTCTCGCGGTGAATAAAAAGCTGCAGAGAGTTTTATTGCAAAAAGGTTTGTGTTAATGAGCTAAAGTATATTCAGAGAATCCGTAAGTTCTTATTTGCATACAGCATAATTACACGTAAGCAAAGCCTGCGCGGACAGGCCCCTCCCACGAGATGCAAATTACGCCCCTCTTAGGGCAAACCAATGCCTACATCCATTTTAGATCGGACAACTTTAATTCTCAGAGCTTTTATGTACACTTAATCGTATGCTATATTTGATAAGGTTGTAAAAAACCATACGGAAAATACAGTTTCTTAGTATGTTTGGATATCAAACGTTTTACCTAGTGAAGAAACACTAATGAGGCGGGTGTATTAATACTGTTGCACCCGTGGAAGAGCCATTCTGATGCTGAGAGCATTTGCTGATGCACTAAATGGGCCGGCTTGCCCGAAGTGATGATAGCTGTACTTGAAACGGTGCTTCTACCGTGTTTCGATGGGTATCGGTGATCTTAAAAATGCCGCTTAAATGTCGTAAAATGCCGGAAACACAACCAATGCGCGGGCTATGGCGAGGTTGTATAAGGGCGGCGCTCCGTTGCTGTCCGTTGTCTATTTAAGAATACAATTTTTAAAAAATGTGTTTAATTAATATTATGTTTTTCTTGCTCATAGGAGAGCAAAGCTGAATTCTGCTGACGTACTAATTGGACTGGCTCACAGAATACCAACGAGAAATAGTTTTTGTAATATGTTTCGCTGAGTATTTATATCGAAATCTCGTGAAATTATGCACCTCAAGTGGCGTAAAAAGCCGGCAACATAACCAAAATCCGGATTCTGGCGCGTTTAATCTCTTACTATAAGAAAATCCTCGTGCTCCTTTGCTCGCTTTACAATAAAAAAAATATACTAAAATATTTAGTCCACCGCCAATGAACACACTTTGCCCTAGCTGATCCAAGTGCGTTGCCGGCTTTTAAGCGGAATTTACGTTTTTTATATAAATAGCAGTCTTGTATTATTGCTATCTTACTCTATGTAAAAAATGCAAATTCAAATATGGTGATTCAGATACTTAATATTAGTGATACAAGAAGGTAGTATAGTATATCATATATACGCTGCTTTATTTATAACTATTTTTTAAATACATATTCTATCACTCTCTAGCTAACGTGGAGTTGTTGCTAAAACGAGACAGAACACAAAAAATCTGATTAAACCTAATTTATAAAGGGCCGAGACTGATTTAAGTGCTATAGTTTTATTAATTAATCTGATTAAACAATTTAAAAACACGAGCTCATTACTACATCGATAAACTCAAAATGGTATAAACATTTTTAACAAACCATTGTCCGTTTCAATAATTTAAAAAAATTCAAGAGATTTATTTCAAAATCATTAATTAATCGTGACATTAAGATTTACGGATTTTAAAATACATTTTAAAATGCCATTGTAGCGATACATTCGGTGACTGATTGTGTAATTTATTTATTTTTATAAAGTCGATAAATGTTTGTAATTAAACTGAATGAATGTTTGGGTGGTGTGTGTTTATCAAAAATATATCACAAAAATGTGGTATAGTAATCCTTTAAATGTACAATATTTTATAAATATTACGTTTCTATAGAATTTATAATGTGTTTGTTGTTGAAAGTTAAAAAAAAACACTATTTTACAATGTATTTTTTAGATATTATCAAAATAATTAAAGCAAATTTCAAGTTTCAATAGGTGTGGAAACATAAGTACCTATATCTTTATGCCAGGAAGAGTTTTTGTTTATAAAATCAGAGACAAAAAGGCAAGTCGCTCACATTGACACTTAGCGTAAGTTGAGCCTTGACTGCGTTACCTGCCTTCCGATACCCTTACTGACTTTGCGAAACACAGTGCAAGTACCGTTTCACGCTGAGTATTCTGTGAGCTCTTGGAATCACTTCGGACGAACCGACCCATTTAGAGCGTCAGCATATGCTTCAGCATGGCTCTCACACGGGTGCAACAGTATTAAGACACTCGTCCGTCCCTTCCAGAGACAGAATAAATTACCTATAAATTAAATTATAATTGTCCGGACCGGGATTCGAACCCTATACCTCTCGCTTCATGGTACACTTTTAAGAAGCTCTCGAAGAAAGTAAAAAGTAAAAAGCAGATAAAATTCAAATATTGTCAGAACATTTATCATTTTTAATATAATTTTTGTAATATTTTTTTAATAATTACTGAGAGTTTTGAATATATTTATTGAAAGCCGTTCATTGTTTTAGTGCGGCCTATAAAACCATTCGAAAATGTGTATGTACCAACCGATGGAATAGATATCTCAAACTTCAATCACTGTGACAGACAAATGACCGATTGAATTGCGTAAAATTTAATGCGCACGAGTGTCTCAGCGAATCGTCAACAAATAAATATTCCCGCACTCATTCTGAGAGTTACATGAAGCCTCATGTATTTATGTCCATACATTGAATATGTATGAATGTTGTGTATATAATTATGTATTATATAGTGTATATATGTTAATTTATTACGCATTATATTTTCATAGTTGGAAATAAATGAAAACATCCTAAAAGGTTTCAGAAAACGTATGGGTTTTCTTCTGTTTTTTCTATCATTGTATTCGGATTACTAACTCTTGTTA
>DWCF01006456.1:0-12383 GCA_018230265.1 Delias oraia
AAGAATAGTTAAGGGTTGTATCTAAATACCAAACGAAAAAATATTTGGTTGAAAGATTGTACTACCTACCTACCTATGAAAAATAAAAATTCACCGATTCAAAGTGGGTACGGCTCGTCCAAAGTGATACAACGGGCTCACAGAATACTCAGCGTGAAACGATACTTGTATTGTGTTTCGCGCGTGAGTATATCGGAGGCTCTTAAAAGTTCCGCTTAAGCGGCGTAAAAAGCCCGCAACACAACCAATGCGCGGAATGTTCGCGGGTTGTTCATGGGCGGCAGTGTTCTCTTACCATATAGGAGACCAACCTGCTCCGTTGTCATCCGTTACATCATATAAAATATATAATATACTAAAAATTCCTTCGTAGAAAATGGACATAAGTAAAAATATATAAAATTGATGTTTATTATGTACAATATATACATCACATCGCACATACGTTTTTGTGTAAATGTATTTGCACTTCATCGGTTTGGCTGCGGTGGCCGGTCGCAGACAGGCCCGCAATTTGCCTCACGAAGGCATGTTTAATATTAGAAGTCCTGATTTATGTTCTGCCCCCATAATGAAGTGTCTCCACTACAAATGCGCGCACTAATTCACTACCGACTATTAGAAGCAACATATGGATAGCACTAGGCTATAGGAATACCCAATGGTAACAAAAGTATCCGTATTTTATGATATAATTTGATATCTATTATATGTACAAATAGATATAAAATTTTAAAAGGGGAAATATTGGGAATAACGAATAGTGATAAATCAAAACCACTCCTATAAATTAATAGCAAATCTAGTTCTTATAATAGCATTTTCTTAGTTAACTAATGCATGTGTAACTAATGCAGTGAGAAAGTGACAGAATGTTTAACCAACGATCCAAGTTTTGAAGAGTCAGTGAAGGCAGGAGTAGCAGTTTCGATCTCGGTCTGAATAAAATTAAGTTCTTCGGTTGGTCTCATTTAGAGTGAAACCATGGCCTCACAGAAAACCAGTAAAAACATGTAGTACTGTAGTGTTTCGAGTAAGGAAGTCGATTCATTGAAAGTATACCGTTCAAGCGGCGTAAAAACCCGGCAACACAGCCTCAATGTGGGTTGAGGCGCGATTATCCAGGAGCGGCGGTGATCTCTTACCATAAAGGAAACCTGCTTGCTCTGTTATCCGCTAAAGAATAAGAAAGTCATTATAAGGGGTTTAATCTCTAACGACCAAAGTAAGTGAAAATAAAACTAAAATTAACTTAACACTTAAAACTTCTGGAAATTATTAACAATTTTCAGTAGAATTGCTTGTTTTTTTATTGTATAGCGGACAACGGAGCAGGTGGGTCTCCTAAATGGTAAAAGAACACCGCCGCCCATGAACAACTGCGCTACAGTCCGCGCAGTTGTATTCCGGCTTCTAATGACACTTAAGCGGCATTTTTAAGAGCCTCCGATATCCTCACTCACTCAACGAAACACAGTAGAGTCACCGTTTTAAGTAAAAATACTTGTACACTGATTATTCTGTTAGCCCGTGGTATCACTTCGGACGAGCCGGCCAAATTAGTGCGTCAAAGGGTGACAACAGGGGTTTTTAGTGACAAACCTCAACCAAAGACTATAAATATGTTAACCAACCGAATAGATGAATACAAAAGCGCAGAACGTTAATAAATTCAACCATTTTAAAAACTCATTAAGTCCAATCTTAAATACAAATGGATCAGGCGTCTTTATTTTTGATGGCTTCACTCCAAATTTTATTTGTTTTATCTCCCAGTGCAGTCGGTTAGGCTGAAGCGGCGATTGTTTATCTAAAGTTAATTTACGACAGTGTAAGAATCTCACACCCATGTAACCTTGTGTGTAATTTATCTTTTACACCTAATGTTTTCCTTTTAATGTTGAGTTTGAGCAGTAAATAATATTAATTTGTATAGTTTTCTATTTGAATGAACTAATCGAGAAGAAAAGCTTTAGAGATGATACGAAAGTAAAATACGTATATCTAATTAAGTAATTTTTTATTCTGTCGCGTACAACGGAGCAAGGGGGTATCGCATGGGAAGAGATTACGGCCGCCAATGGACAACCGTGACGCAGCTCGCGCTTTGATCGTTTTTCCGGCTTTTTACGCATGCTTAAGCGATAAAAGTCCTCCGATATCCTCATTCACTCACCGAAATAGCACAAGTAGTTACAAGTTGGTATTTTGTGTGCCCGTGGTATCACTTTGAACGAGCCGGCCCTATTAACTCTTCAGCATATGTTTCAAGGCTACACACCTCGAAGTTAATCGCCAGTTTCCAATTATTATATGATAAATAAAATTATTTTATACCTATAAACTTGTTCCATATACATAATAAAAGCTATTTATATATTAAAAGGTATGATCTAATTAACAACTCCGTGTTAATCCATCTGAAAATATTCTTCCCAGCATCCAATACAAGGCCGCTGGCCGTTGAAGGAGTAATAAATTAGACGGGAAAGCTGCGCAAGGATTTCCCTCGGGTTTATTCTCACTCAAGAGCGCTACACCTAATCCAAAAAGCCTTATTATGCTTAATACGGAGCTCGAGACTTGAAAATTTCTCTCGAACAAGCGCTGTAGTTTCAGGATACTTTTTAACGTTTTATATAGACAAGTGATATTTTTATTTTTCAATGATGATGTTTTCAATTTTGCCTGTGACTTTTTCCTTTCACTTGACAGAGATTTTGTTGTAGATAAAAAATTATGAATGTATTATTTCTTAGCCCTCCGCCCATGGACACCTTCAGGCCTTGCTGGGCCGTGGACGTGACGCAGGCCCTTTAGGAATAGGTGTCGTGTTGATTTAGAAAAACATCTGCAGGCAGCTGATTTCACACAGATGTGATGTTCGGCACGAAATGCCTGTGAAAAATCATTAAATATTTTTTTCATATTAATGAAAATCATCGTAGTCATTCAATTCATACTAAACATATATATGTGGACACTATGATAATCCGTGTTAGTTCCTAATCTTAGCCAGCTAATTAAGTTTCCCATTAAATTAAGTGCGACGCGTTTCCAACGGTTTCTATATTTATGCATGCGTTCAATAAATATTAATGTCTTACGTATCGACAGTGCTGCAGCTAAAACATTATGGTGCGCGCGTTATCTGCATATACCGACATTTGTCCGTTATTACCAGTTCTTCCAAGTACCCGGTTACCAATTTCTCCAATTTAAATTGTCTATGAGTACCGCTCGACTGAAGTCAGCCGGCGCATTCCGGGCCTATCGACGGCGCGTACGCAGCCGCTTGGCAGACAGGGACGGCGGCATTGCAGGAATCACGCGAGGAAAGGGCATAGAGCCAGTGCATCGTTTGCCTTTTTTTATATAATCGTGGAATGAAGATAGGCAGCGGACGATTCGTGGCATTTTATCGCGCCAACATCCACGGCGTTGTATTGTCAACGGTGGCGGTTTAATTTGTTTCCTTATGAGTCATGTGAAAATGAATTTCGACTGAATGTCGTGATAATTGCTCGCCTCGATTGTTGAATTCCAATCAATTTAACTACTTGTCATTGTTGCGAGATAAAAAATCACTTAATACGAAAACAACTTGTCTGGTTTTTTTATTATATAGCGGCCAACGGAGCAGGTGGGTCTCCTATATGGTAATAGAGCACCGCCGTGGGAGCACAACACTCACAACTTAGGCTGGCTCGTCCGAAGTGATACCATGGGCTCACAGGGCGGCCTAAAAACTGGCAACACAACCAAGGATCGTATCAATAAATTATCAATAAAACCCCATAAATTTTGTCAAATTTGGCATCATAATTATGACAGATCGTGTCCCCAAAGTTTCGTATTTTATTAACTGACCGTACAGCATAACGTGCGACTACCGATTCCTAGTCCTATGAGAATCATAATCGATTAGGTTCAGTGACAATTGTACCTACAGTAGATATCAAAAAAGTAGATATTAAAGCAGAAGACTGGTGTGACCGAAAAGTGTTACAGTGGAGACCACGGACCAGCAAGCACAGCGTAGGACGTCAACAGTGATAGAAAGTGGACAGACGATCTTATAAAGGTCGCAGGAAGACGCTGGATGCAGGTCGCCTTCGACAGGTATGGATGGAGGTCCAAAGTGGAGGCCAATTTCCAGCAGTGGACGTCCTACGGCTGAAATGGTGATGACGAATGATGAGATGTCAAAGTTATCATCCTCAACTTGACAAAGTACAGCGCGATGATAACAAAATCCGATATGTTATGTAATGTCCAGGAACGGAGTAATACTATAATTAAACACGTGCTGATTGGCGGAAGGCGGATTCCTCCTTTTATTTCGCCCACTGTTCTATCTTGGGCGAGTGGCGACATCTTTTATCGTACGGTTATTTTCGTTGTGTTTGTCTGTTTCGCTCGAATATTGCGCTCGTAAATTATATTGCAGAGAGAGATTTGTTTCCATAGTTCTGCGGCCGCTATCCATCACCGTTTGCCGGATGTTAGTTTACGTTGACGACCGCTTTGTATTGGGCGATTTTGTGCCTGTCACTGTGGACAGACGGGACAATTGTCGCTTATATATTATTATTGATGCTTTTTATTGCTTGCAAAAAGTTTTCAGGGAATATTTTCAGTTTTGTATATTTTATACATATCACTGTTGTGTAGATGTGATAAACTGCTTAAAAGATTTTAAAAAAATATGCTATACCGGACAACGAAACAGGTGGATCACCTATATTGAAAGAGAACGCTGCCGCCCATCAACAACCGCGCCTCAGTTCACATATTGGCAATACATATTATATTACATATTTTATAAAGATAAACACTTTTTAGACTTAAACGATATAATTGTGTAATTATATGAAAAAACGCAGTGAAAAAGCTTAATTTGTTCCCCAATGGGTAAAGATGTTAAAGTTAGCTATTTAACGTTAAGTTATTCATTAAAGCTACATTCGTCGATAATCCAACTTTAACTACTGACTAAAATATCGTTTTTCTAAAATTTATTGCGGCAAAACGACGTAAACAAACATACGGTATTGTCAATAAATTTTATGACGTAAGAACTTATTGATAACACTCCATAGTCTAAGAATCAGTTTGTAAGGGATCCATTTATTTGATCCTCAAAACTATACAGAGCTGCTAATGCTTTTGCGGCTAAAATAAACTTTTCGACAGCTACATATGTCTTGCTTATTTATAACAACACTTTCTTAATGTCGCTGGTTATAAATCTGTGAAAGGATTTATTTATGCAGTGAATTGTATTATTTAAAGAAAATAACTGGGCTGAGTTGCTTGGTTTGAGTAAACTTACAATTTAAGATTGACTTTATTATCATACGTGAAACAAACTAAAAAAAATGGTAAGTATAGCGGACAACAGTACAGGGATCTTCTATCGGGTCGCTCAGGAACAAACGGGGCACAGTCCGAGCTTTAATTGTGCTGTAGGTTTTATACGCCGCTTAAGAGGTATAATTTCAAGGGCCTGCGATATCATTCACTCAGAAAAACAGTACTAGTACCGTATCACGCTAGATTCTGTGATCCCGGACAAGCCGGCCCAATAAGCGAGTCAGCATTTACTTTAGCATGGCTCTCCCTTGATATGTTAGAAAGATGTTTAGTTAAAAATAGAAATATTTTAATAATTTGTCCTTCAATTTATGCCTTAATGCTAAAATATTATAATTAAAAATCGGGAAATGAAAAATTTTGTATTCGTTTTGGCAGCTCCATGTGAATCCATTGAGTTTATACGACTGCGTAATGTTTTACGGTATGGGCCGAGACAATAATGGCTTGCTCATAACATTACTCGTCCTCGGTCTCTGTACCATGCAACGATTTCGCCTCGAACGGCCCGGCTCGTCTCTTGGGATCTTTACGATTTTCACAACGATTTTGTGTGTCGCACGTGTTAAATGTTAACATGGTACGGGCATATCATGAGTGAAGTTTGCAGTAAACGGTGTACTTATTTGAATGCAATAGTCACATAATTTAATAAATATTAATTTTTGTTTTGTATGTTTCCCGCTACGGGCTCGTGATTTATTCAGTCATACAGCGAAATATAGTAAAAGTAGAGACTGTTTTAAGCTAGTATTCTGTGAATCCTTAGTATCTCTTCGGACGAGCCGGACCAATAAGTGCGTCAGCATAAGCTTCAGCATGACATAAACTGGTATCCATATCACCAGCGACAGTGATCCCTTAAGTAAGTCAAGTCTTTTCTGTCTGCATTACTATTTTTTCTTCTACTCCACATAACATATAAAAAAGCTTTTTTTTAAGTATACTCTCTAATTAATTAATAAACACGCGAAAATTTAAGCGAAATATACGTCTTATTACACTTGAACGCATAAATCATAGACTTTGTCATTCTGATGTGACTGAAAACGAAGACGAACGTTCATCTAACTCTTTTACTGCCATTTGTCTTAGTCACTTCAAAAATACCTCATAAAACACATAGCAGGCCGCGTGGATGACAAATAATAGTAACAAAACATCTATGATAAATAAATAAACGATTATTTCACCCCTGTGAGAGCCACGTTTAAGCATATGCTGACGCACTAAATGGGTCGGCTCGTCCGAAGTGATACCACGGGCTCACAGAATACTCAGCGTGAAACGGTACTTGTACTGTGTTTCGCAGTGTGAGTGAAGATATCGAAGGTCCTTAAAAGTGGTGTTAAAAGCCGGTAACACAACCAGTGCGCGGACTGGGGCGCGGTTGTTCGTGGGCGGCAATGGTCTCGTACCATATAAGAGACCCACCAGCTCCGTTGTCCGGTATAGAATAAAAAAACATTATTTATTCAGGAAGATGCAAATTACTATAATGGTGAAACGATAAAGAACTTTTCTAAAGCCGGTCACTTTTCAAACGAAAATTAAATTAGCTATTTATATCACATCCTGGCATAAATATCTCTTAAAGGCCGACAACGCACCCGTAGGCCTGCAAAAGCTAGGTGTATCCATTGGTGGATGACCGCTTACCCTGGCTGAGCCTGCTCGTTTGCCACCGCTTTCATAAAAGAAATCCTTATACTAAAATGGACAATTCTATTGAACTATGCATCTTTTATGAAGCAGCGTGTTTCGTAAGAAATCATAGGTTTGTATCTGGTGAATGCAAGTGTTTTGTTCGATATTCTATTAATAAACTACTTGTAATTAATAAATCTCGCGTCACTTTGTTTGTAACAGGCTCTAAAGAGTACTAGTAAGCTACCTTGGAATCATGGTTACATATTTCAATCCCTTTTTATAGTATAGCCGGACAACGGAGCAAGTGGCTCTCTTATGTGGTAAGAGACCAGACAACCTCGGCAAAGTCCGCGCATTGGTTGTGTTGCTGGCTTTTTGCGCCACTCAAGCGGCACATTTACGGGCCTCCGATAATCTCACTTACTCTGCGAAACACATTACAAGTACCGTTTCATGTTGAGTATTCTGTGAGCCAATTAATGCGTCTACATATGCTTTAGCATGGTGCTCCCATAGGTGAAAACCTAGTTTTCATAAAAAATATTATCTTGACAGTAGCCACATGATTATCCTAAGTTCTATCGCTGTCTTACCCGTGGGAGAGGCATGCTGAAGCTTTTTCTTACGCACAATTTCGACCGGCTCGTCTGGAATTATGACATGATCGCACAAAATATAACAAATAGTGTAAACTTGTACTATGTTCAGCTGAGTGAGGTGTACACCAGAAGACCATCAAGTTTTATCGATTAAGCGGCGTCAAACGCCGACAGTATCACCATAGTGTAAATTGTGGTACTGTTGTCCATGGGCGGCGGTAATCTCTTACCATCAAGGAAACCCACCTCCCTAAATCTCCTACATCGTTACCTACTATATAATTGAACAAAACTCCTCCGAAACGTATTTAATATATAAATACATATGTATCTATAAACATTATTTAATCTAATTTTCGTTCGTAGTTTAAATCAAAACGTGCTCTAGTAAATATTCAACAAAGCTTAGAGACGAAATCTAAAAGTTAAAACCTGAATTCACGGAGAATGGGCGCGTGGAATGAAACAGCTACATGCTTGATTGATAGTTTAAAGGCGGCCGGGCACAAATTAAACAATTCAACGACACGTCACGCCATCGCAGTGAAATCTTCAATTAAGGATTTACATGATAAATTTATATTTATATATTAATACTTGAAGTGGAAATTTTGTACATATTTATAAGTTTTTTTTCTGTATAGCTGGCAACGAAGACGGCGGGTCTGCTCTAAGGTAAGAGATCACCGCCGCCTATGGACAACCTTTCAACAATACGCGCTTTGGTTGTATCGCGCGCTTTTTAGTCCGCTTTAGCGCTCACTCAGCGAAACACGTTACAAGTTACAACCTACTGTTTCACTCTGCGTATCTGTCAGCCAATGGTATTATTTCGGACAAGCCGGCATAAATTGTGAGTCAGCATATGCTTCAGCATGGCTCTCTCACCTATGCAATTATACCTATATATTAGAAAATATATGCAATAAACATGGTGCATCGTTAAATTTAGACGTTATAATTTTGAATTCAATTTATAATTTGAATCTTATATCTTTATCCGTAAACATGATACGTTTTATCCAAGAGGTTAAAACTTATGTTAATGTTCAAATACACTTTAAATGAATTATGTAGTCCGTTTTAATTGAAAATTTAACTGATTTCACAAACATCAAAGCCACAATGTTGCGTGTCTAAGTTCAATGTTGGTGGATCACTAAGCCGGAAGTCATCGCTTCAAATAATTCTTCTGATAAACAAAATTAAATGTATAGTTTGAAAAATCTTAAAACATATTTTTTTAAATACATGCACGAAACAGAGTTTTATTATTTTTATTTTTTAGCAGGTCTTCTGTTTTTCATTCGCATTATCAAACGATAATATGTCGTATTGTATGTACGTATTTTGGTACCTACATGATTAAAAAATTATCAAAAATCTGTTTTAATAATAATTCTTTGGTCTGTTTAATGTTTGTACCTTGTACATATAATTCTTATTCTGATGAATCACCGTTTCTAAGATGAATCATCATAAAACTAGAACGGTCAGTTATCATTAAAATTCCTAACAAAATGTCACGTAGGTTGACTCCAAATGTAGTATAAATCTTTTTTAGAATGGAAAAAATATGAATCGCAACTCAAAACATATTATAACCGGTTACAACGCGTTTTGAGCACTCTAAACTTTAACTTACAACTTTAACTTATAAATTACAAACAACTGAATATTCTGATAATCAAGAAATACATATAATATATTTCTAATTTAACTATGAAAAATATATAATAGTTTAAAAAGAATTATTCCTTGTAATTCCCAAACGCGCACACTAAGGTTTAACAAAAGATTATATTTTATGTAATAGTTTTATAGTACTTATGAGATTTTTTTAAAAGGAAATGATGGCTGACAAGTAGTAGGCTCATCTAGGATAAGCGGTCTTCCGCCCATTAATACCCTCGGCCCTTGTAGAGCCGCGGGTGCGTTGCCATCCTTTCAGTGATATGTAAGTTCTTTTTAAGAGTCTCCAAGTCGTATTGGCTTGGAAATGAGGAAGCAGGACGCCGATTCTGTAGAGCGGTGGTGACACTTTGTATTCCGCCTCGATGTTCATATATATTCGATTATAATTGAATAAAAAATAATACAATCTCATTAGTAGTGCATTAGCCATTAATATAACTACATAACAGGAGGCACTTGAGTGTAGTCAGAACGGCGTGAACAATTTTAGCCAGCGGTGTAATTCATTAGGTGGTCCTATGTGATGGTGAGATTTATAGCCCTAAGGCGAAGATCGTTGGCAATCTCGAGCTGTTTTGTTGCTTACTACGCCGAGACGGAAGCCTCCGTTTTATTTACGATCGCATTATTTAATTATAATGTATTTAAAAGCGATTAAAAGTCAACAGATGCTCGAGGTGTGATGTATGCGTAGATTATGTGTAAATGATGAATTTGTGGGAAATTTTTATGTATTTTTAACATTGACACACCTAAATTACTTTGTTATGTCGTTATATTATGGACAAAGTATAATTATGTAGAGAAAAGTATTTTAAAACCATAGCTTTATGATTTTAATTGATACACTATTGCCCGTTGCCCGCACATTGGAAAGTTCTTTTAGTGGCTGTTTGATAAGACAAATAAGGCTTTATATTTATGATGTATACGTGGTTCCCATCTACAACTATGTCACGTTCAAAAGTTTAGTTGTGTTGCCGGCTTTCTACGCCGCTAATTTTACGGGTCTCTGTTATCGTCACTCATTTAATGAAACACAGTACCTACAAGTACTATTTCATACTGAGTTTCTGTAAACCCGTGGTATCTCTTTGAACCAGCTGACCCAATATAATTGCGTCAACATGATTCTCAACGGTTTAGAAAGCGTTAAGACTCTCGCCTGGCAACTGTCAAGCTCTCCAATGACTAAATAATTTATACATTTTTAGTTAGACCTGGCATCGAACCCAACGCCTCTCGCTTCATAGTAGGCTTACATATATAAACCTATAGTAGGTACCTGTTAGTTTTTCTTGCGATAGTAATCTACATTATTTTGCCAGTTTTCGTAATTGTTAATAATACTGCTTTTCTTTTATTAAATTTTTAAATAGGTATGTTTTAAACAATTTTTCATTTCCTAACTAACTAATTCGATATAATATTTTTTTAAATATTGTAGAATAAGCTTTGACTTGAATTATAATTCAATATGCGAATATTATTAGCAGAGCGAGGTCAAAAGCTTGGTTCAGCACTTGTCTGATGCCTAGATAGATAGCGTGCACTAAGGAGATACTTCAATTTGTGTCAATTTAGCGCCTTGCAGGCCGAGCGGTTTCGCAGGCCGTTGTAGGCTGGCTGCCGTAACTCCTTCAATCATTCGTCAACTTTTCATACAGATATAAAATGCTACGGACAGACATACAAATACTCAAATAACGTCGGGTTTTGGATTAAAAACTTGCAATACAAACACGTAGTTGTTACAGTGATCGAACTCAATAACATAGTATCAGTACCGGACCACCTATATTAATAAATCAGCATGAGTCGTATATTACGTGCCAGTACAATCCGCACCTTGCTATGACAAAAACTTGAAACAATTAAGGTAACAGCGAATCAGCCTAACTGCAATTTGTCATTTATTGAAAATTAAACATTAAAACCATAGCAGGAGGGATTGATTTCAATTGTGTAATAGTGTAACTGATAGCGATACGAGACGGTGTGGCATTCCAAGTCGGGTTTCTTCGTTGTACACAATTTTCATAGAACCAGCGTTTTTCCGACACCTTTCAATTGCGTGCCGCATATTCTAGAAAGTGATGTACTTACGTGTACTTTTTTAATTGACTTTGGTATTTTAAACGGTACCTTTTTATCTCTAAATTGCCTGATAATATTAATTAAATTACTAGGTAGTGTTGACATTCAGATGGCAATTTATTAATGAATATTAAATTTTATGCGATAGAAAGACGATCTCATGAAGGTCGCGGGCAACCGCTGGATCCAGATCGCTCAAGATCGTAATAGGTGGGCGTCTTTGGCGGAGGCCTATGTCCAGCAGTGGACTTGATGGGCTGATGATGAAATGATGATTAATTTTTACAATATTCTCCTCAAAGATGTACCTTATGTATTAATGATGACATAATGATGTACCCTGTGATAATCTTTTATTGTGTATTTGAAACTAATTATATTACCAGTGAATATATACTCATTTATAATACAGACAAAATTATATTTTTATAGTTAATTATCATTATAATTTTTCATATTTAGTTTATATTTTGTGAAAAAGATCACTTCTACTTATAATTAAAATCTTTTGAAACAATAATAAACAGTTTGAAGATTTAGAACAATAAGATATTTTTTCATTATTTCTTAACTTTGTTTTATACTAATTTGTGATAATTATAATATTAAATGGGTTTCCTAACGGTAAAGATTGAGATTTACTTTATGGTAAAGGAGACACAAATTTGTATTACTTACGTTTACTTATAATTATAATATTCCTTTAAAACGGTGTTAAACTATTTGTATCGTAACTATTAATTGTTACATGTCTTAACGTTTCATACTAGTATGTCATAATAAACAAATAAATAATCTTAATTGATTTTTTCAAACGAAATTTATTAATGCTGAAGAATTTTACTCATTGATAAAGGTGACACAATCAATTTGTACTTTGTAGAATCCTTCATCATCATCATTATCAGCCTATTCAAGTCCACTGCTGGACATAGGCCTCCCCCAAAGACGCCCACCTGTTGCGAT
>DWCF01006457.1:0-12383 GCA_018230265.1 Delias oraia
CGCTCAAGATCGCAGCGGGTGGGCGTCTTTGGGGGAGGCCTATGTCCAGCAGTGGATTAAGATGGGCTGATGATGATAGAAGCTATACCACAGACGAAAAACACAGAACATTCTTTTTTTTTTCGTAAATGAGAACAACACAGATTATATTTCAATCACGGACAACAGATTATCTTAATAAATACAACCTTTTTAAAACCGGGTCAGAAATAATTAAATACACGGAAGACGTGATACCTTTCTATAATATTCAATGACATAATACTTGCGAAGTATTCTTATCTTATGAGATTTATCTAAACTAGAGTAAACACGTCCTTTATTGCAATCATTATGTTAATTATGTAATTTGTAAGACAAAGAACCAATGAATTATTATCATATTTCTATGATACAGGGATTATTATGGTTTCTTAGTTATAGTGAAATGGTGGTTGTACTAGAAACGGTATTTCGACTGTGTTTCGCTGAGTGAGTGAATATATCGCAGGCCCATAAAAGTGCTGCTTAACCGGTGTAAAAAGCTGACAACCCAACCAATGTGCGGACTGTGGAGCGGTAGCCCATGGGTGGCAGTGTTCTCTTACCATATAAGAGATCCATCTGCTTCGTTTTCCACTATGCCATAAAAAAGCACATTTCAAAAACAACAAGCTACCATGAAAAAAGCAAATATAAAATTTACTAGGTTATAAAAATATTTAATATATTGAAATACACAATTTTATGAATGTAAAATAAAATAATATTTATTTGTAAAAATGTAAAATTAAAATGGTTTAACAGTATTTTCGTTAGCTTCAGATAGATATAACTTTTACTTCATATAAGTTATTCAGGCTAAAAAGCCTTAATTTATTACGCAATTTCAAACAGCAAGTTACCATGAAAAGATCAAAGGTTAATTTTGTCGATGAAAATATTTTGATTAAACAGAGAACTAGTCAGTCTTTTAAGGAAGTTATGACACCAGCATTAAAAGTTTGTTGTGAAGATTTCACAGCGTTTTCAGAGTTCATTTTAAAATTAAACATAAAATCAACAGTAATGCAACCAGTGTTTTTGGGTACGCATACAAATGATGACATATTTTTGGTAAATATTTAGAAATTTTATTGAAATAATTTAAATTTTTCTTTGTTTGGCCTGGTTCCAAAAATATTTAAATACGTTAAATATTTACTTAAACTTAATATAGTTAAATATGTAAAATAAAATCCAAAAATAGTTTTTTCAATATTACACACGCCTTACTATCTCTCTATTAAAGTAATATCTGCTTCTTGCAGCACATGTCTTGTGTTCGAATCCCGTGAAAACAAAATCAATAAGCATACAATCGATACGAATTGAGGAAGTTTCTTAATAAAGATGTTTCTGCCAACAATTTCTATTACAAACTTCCTACTATAAATATTATATAAAAATATTTTCGCAATATTTTCAATATATTTTCCATCAGAAAGTTTGCAGCTGGAGAAATAACTTTTGCAAACAGTTTTTAGTGAGAATTTTTCACATCAAAAGTCATTTCAACTTATGAAGTATTTTTAATTTATAACTTTATTGATAAATGTATTATTTACTTATTATTTATTGAATTTATAGGTTCTGGGTTCAATTTTTATAATTACTTTTCTAGTCATGACTGTATAATAATAGTATAAAGTATATACTGTGTACCACTTTAGTGGCTTAGTGGTTTAAGCATCTTAAAGCATTAAAGATTCTCATTTTGATTCCTAAGTTAATCAAAATTTTGGCAAATGTCAGCACAGACTTCTAATAACCTACTTATACACAGTTTATGCGATTAATTACTTTTAAAAACCAGGCCATGCAACCAAGCCGTGGATTTCGGCGTGGTTGTTCATGTCGTGGTTGTACAGACACTTTTAAATCGTGAAAATAATTCAAAAATCTAAAATCAAAAATCTAATCTACCTAGCGTTCGGAATGTTTCTTTACTCGATAATTACACTTTTCAAAAATAATGTTTCATCTGCCCCATTAAATACTTAATTAAAAAAAATGTTAAGATTATAAATGAAACAGCACAGATGTGATGTTACATTGACTATAAATAAATCATAATTATATATTCTATATGTTTAAAGTAATGAAAACTTTTTTTTACCATGTAAGTTATCTTATAAATTTATAAAAGTATTCGGCACCATTTCAATCAATTTAAAAGTGTGTGATAATTATTACGTTACAAAATGATAAATGTCTTAATTTCGCCATTGAACGGTGGATATATTGAAATGAATTCTGACAACGCATACATTTTACATCGCCTTTGGCCAATTACCAATATCATTGATACTCATTGCAATATTGAACATAGATCATCATTTTATGTCAGTATTTACTGCTCCCGCGGATTTACCTTACAAGCTGTTTAATTCATTTGTCATTCAATTCGGCAAATATTTCGCAATATAAATTTATACCAAAAACCCACCACTTTTGTTTGGTTATTCCTCATATATCTAATGGCACCACGTTATACCATTTGTGAAGACGTATCCCGTTGTCTGCTATATCGTAAAAACATATTTTGACGTGGATTTAGTAGAATCCTGTTTTATTACAAACATACATTCCAATTTTTATTTGTTTACGCTGTTGTTTTAACAATTCAGAGAAATTGGTGTGAAAATGTTTTCTGATATCAATTTGTCAGTGTAGATTGTTTTGATTACGTAAAATTTGATTGAATGATAGAATAACATTTATTTATTTGACATATTAAATAAATTTAGTACACAATACAATAATTGTTATAAAATTTCGATGCAAGAAGCATCAAAAGACGTTAACAAAAGAAATACATGTTGGACTTAAAAGCCGGCAACGCACCTACGTCCCAATTCGGATTAAGGGAATCTATGGTCGGACCATTTGTCTTTATTAAGCCTGTTACTCATTTGCCTTCTATTTAAAAAATAATAATGTAAGTAATGCAAGTAATGCTAACTTGCATTATATACAAGTGGTTAAATGTATTGTATTAAAATCTCCAGCTAATCGCTGCTCCACCGCAAAGCTTTCTCTGTAAGCTTTTTAAAAACAGCTTTTACTTGGCTAATTTCTTTCAAACTCCAAAAAGCTTTAGTAATTAGAATACACTAGGAAAGACCGCCATTGTGCTTGCATTACTTATACAGTTTAACTCTTACACTTCAGTCTTTGTTAGGGCAAATCAAATAAAATTTGGAATGTAATATTTAAATATTTGTATTTTCTAATTGATTACATAGGGAGTCTCTTATGTTAAACGAAATATAGATATTTTCTAAAGAATTTTTATATGCCCCTTGAGGTTAAGAAATCATAACATCACCGTAATTCACGCTTCGGTTATGTTGTCGGCTTTTTGTGATGCAGTAGCAAGCGACTCTTGGTAAACCTTCGGTAACAATAACTCAGCGTAACACAGAACAATTATTGCAGCTGTGAGTATAAATGATCCTACCTAAATTTGTGCGTATTTGGCTTGGCTCTACTACAGAGAAAACCCGCTTAATTTGTTAAGAAAGGTGTGGAAATGTATATATTTTTCTCTCGGAGTAGAAGTTTTGGGCCCATGGGGACTGAAAGCTTCTCATTTGCTTAACAGAAATATCGATTCTTTTTGTTGCTTCTGGGAATTTGAAAGCTGTCTCATTATTTAGCACACATCAAGTATAGCGATGAAACTTATTATGTCAGCAACCATTTTGTTTTGAAATAAGTGTTTATGAGAGCCTCGTAGCTGCTTGGGTTTATAAGTCTACCATAAAGCAAGAGGTTCTAATCCCGGGCCGGACAATTTAATTTTTAATTTATTCGGAATTTGAAAGGGCTTGACAGTGGCCGGGCGAGTGTCTTAACACAGTCGTACCCGAAAAGGGAGCCACACATATGCTGACGCAATAATTAAGTCGACTTGTACGAAGTGATACAAGCTCACAGGATACTCAGCGTGAAACTGTGCTTTGTGTACTGTGAGTGAAGATATCTAGAAATTATGCCGCTCAAGCGGCATAAAATTCCGGTAACATTCTAAGGGCAGACTGTGCCGCGATTGTCCATGAGCGGCGTGTTTTCTTACCATATAAGAGACCGGAGTTTTGCAGCGAAAAAGTAGTATTTTATTCTTTATTTATCTCTGATATCAGTACATATGATACAAGAAAAACATTACATATATATGAAAACCGATCAATCATTGTGATGTCAAAAAAGTTATTTAATTATATATTTTTAAAGAAGTATCTTTTTATTTTCATACTTAAAAAAGTAGCAATTGGGGTCAAATGTTCTTGAAAATTAAAAGATCTTTTTGTTTGTTTATGAGACGTTTATAATTGGTTATATGATCAGATATGATTTAAAACATGACTTTGACAAGAACACATGACATTTGACAAGAATTTTCTTGTATGTACCTATAAATGTCCTAGGTATTGCAATACAAGGAAGCTAGAATTCAGGCCAAATTGAAAGGTAAGTTTTGCCAGTCATTTTTAAAATTACTACAGTCCACATCACGAGCGATGTTACGGGCTTCGATTGCGAAACAACGTTTATGCTGATAGCTTTCAATTACAATAAAGATGCAATGCGGTGTATTCTACGGTAGCTTTTCTGTAATAAAGTTGAAAATGCCGGGCCATAGATTGCAAAAATACATACAATAAGCAGGCAGTATTGTAGGTTGTATATGATTTAAATACCGCGCCATAAATTCATAAAAAGAATGTAGAACAGATTATAAAAAGTACTTACAGTTGATGGTATAAACATGTCATAGATAACAAAATTATTTACTACATATTACAAAATATTTTTATTCTGAGTTTGTTGTTGTCCCCTTCCTGCAATAACAAATGTACGTTAACAAGAAAGTGATAGAATTATTTTTATTACATAAAAGACACAGTGGCGGGTGTTTTTCATATTAAGAGATAACCACCGCCAATGGACAACCGCACCACAATACACTATATCCTTGTGTTGCCGGATTTTTACGCAGCGTAAATAATATGATTTCAAAGGCCTCAGATGTCTTTACCCACTCGGCAATACACAATCCAAGTAATGTTTCACGCAGTGTTAGTAAGCCCGTGGTATCATAGAATAAATTATAAATTAATAATTCTTTTATTTCAATTGGTATTCGAACCTGATACCGGCTTCACGATAGCTTATGAAATTGCTCTGCCATGATTTATAATATTGTTTCAAATAAAGCTATTTTATAAATGTAGAGGTAATTAAAGAGGTCGGACGCTAATTAAATATTACGTGAGGTTTGCTGATATTTTATAATTATTTCGATTTAAAAAACATGTAGTAGATATAATGCTCAACGTAAAACGGTACTTGTACTGTGTTTCGCTGAGTGAGTGAGATAATCGGAAGCCCTTAAAAATGCCGCTTAAGCGGCGTAAAAAGCCGGCAACACAGCCAATGCGCGGACTGTGGCGTGGTTGTCCATGGGCGGCGGTGTTCTCTTACCATATAAGAGACTCCGTTGTCCGCTATACTATAAAAAAATGTACTTCTTATAACACATTTATAACATAACACTCAATACGAAAAGTCAGTTACTTTACGGCAAATGGTGAACGCAACGTATAACTCTGTTAGCTGTAACAAAAATATGTATTCTATAAGTTGCTTACTTAATAAACTTCCACTTGCCGTTCAGAATTATCTAAGAAGTCTCGTCGGCAAGTATTGTTCTCTTCTTCCGTTTTGTTCTGAAATCGTATGCCAACAACACTTTTACGTAAATATTTTAAATTGAATTCAACAAAACATATATTTTTTCAGAGATATTTCCAAACCAATACAATTTTCACCCGTGGAAGAGCCATACTGAAGCATATGCTGACGCACAAATTAGGCCGGCTCGTCCGAAGTGATATCACGAGCTCACAGAATACTCAGCGTGAAACAGTACTGTATTTCGCAGAGTGGGTGAGGATATCGGAGACTCTTAAAAGTGCCGCTTAAGTAAATAGCCGGCAACACAAGCAATGAGTTGACTGTGTGGCGCGGTTGTTCATGGGCGGCGGAGTCTTACCATTTAGGAGACCCACCTGCTCCGTTGTCTGCCATACTATAAATCAAAAACTTGGGGACCTTCAAAAAGAGAATACCTATCGCTAACAGGCCAGTATTGCAACTGTGGCTAGAGGTATGTATGGTGGGACCTCTCCGACTCATTTGCCTCCGCCATCATAAAAATACAAATTTTTGCCAACGTTTTACAAACGATTTTTCACATTACATAGTTAAAATCCACTCAGAAGTGGATGCACCTAATATTAGCAAGCTACACAACGTAAATCAAAGGGAATATTGAGCCTGAGTAATAAGCGAAAACGACTGAAGCAAGGATTAGACGGGTTTTTAAAATTCCATTACACTTGCCTCCTGGCGATTCGCCTCAGTTCGTTTTAACTTTTGCAATCCGATCAGGGTAAAAATGATAATCTAATAAATTAATTTTATTGCATCGCTACCTTTTAAGCTGTACAATTAAAAAGATATTTTAAAAAATACCTAGAATAAACGCCCATGGACACCCTTAGCCTTTGCAATTACTCAGGTGCGTTGCCGGCCTTTAAGGTACGTTAATATATAATTTTAGCCATAATGTTAAAATTCAAAGGGCAAAGATTATTATTTCAAATAGTTTAATCAAAATTAGAGACTGAAGTTTTTATATACATAACAATAAAAGTGAAATTGATAATTATTTTGGGCTATTTAGGGAGTTGATTCTTTAAACTCTTCTTCATTTTTTTTATTTCTAAAGTATCTAATCAATGTCATGGGCGACAGTGTTACCTCATACTTTTACCACATAGAAGATCCACCTGCTCCGTTGTCCGCTAGACTATAAAAAAAGAAAGCATATCTTGTTAAATATAATAATAATAATATATATTAATATATCCCTAAGAAATCATACTTTTAAAAAGTCTTCTATAAAGCTATTAAGGTATCGGATTCGAATCTCGGATCAGATAATTTAATTTATAATTTATTCGGTCTCTGGAAGGGCTTGACAGTGGCCGAGCGAGTGTCTTAATACTGTCTCATGCTTGGATGAGTCATGGTAAGAACACCGCTGCCTATGAACAACCGCGCCTCAGTCCGCGCATTGGTTGTGCTGCCGGCTTTTTACGCCGCTTAAGCGAAACTTTTAACGGCTTCCGATATCCTCACTCACTTTGCGAAACACAGTACAAGTACGATTTCACGCTGAGTATTCTGTGAGCCCGTGTATCACTTCAGACGAGGCGGCCCAATTAATGTGTCAGCATATGCTTCAGCATGGCTCTCCCACGGTACCGACAGTATTAAAACCCTCACCCGGGCACTGTCAAGCCCTTCCAGAGACAAAATAAATTATAATTTCTAATTGTTCGGACCGGGTTTCGAATTCGATACATCTCGCTTCATGGTACACTATTAAAACCATTAAGCTACTAGGCTCAATGTTATAAAATATGTAGTAAAGATCCTTGAACGTGTCCTACCTACTTTCGTTAAGTTATTATGATTTAAAATGCCACTCATGGGCCTTTCCAGAACTTTCTTCATTAACATTCAGACCGCAACATTATTGAACTCCTAACAGAGATGGTATTGTTATGATTTCTATGAGAGCTTTAGAAGTGGACAAAAGTTTTAGTGAATAGGGGAAACCGCATAGTGATGAGGTGAATTTGTGGTTTCAACCCCATTTGACTTTAACAGAAAATTAGTATATAAGTTATTTCTCAATATAAACCTGAAAATCTAACATTAGATCAAAATCAAAAATTATTTATTTTTTTGATAATTGTCATGTTACACCACGTATTTACACCACTGTTGGTGTCAAAAAAAAATATTTACTCAAATTTAAATTTTCGCCGTAAGAGAAGAAACTGCAATAAACTGCTTCGTGACATTTTCTTCAATAACGAAACTTTTATAATTTTAACTTATATGATATTATTCGGGGCATTTTTAAATTTAAGCATATGTGGTCACACTAATTGCGCCGGCTCATCCAAATTGATACCACGGACTCACAAAATACTCAACGTGAAACGGTACTTGAGCAGTATAAATACGCAGAGTGAGTGAGGATATCGGAGAGCCTTAAAAGTGCCGTTTAAGTGGCGTAAAAAGCTGGCAACACAATCAATGCGCAGTGGCCGGATGTTCGTGGACGTAATAGCATTTTATTATATTGCACTTCATTTAAATAAAGAATTTCTGTAAGTCTTGCACTCTTGGAAGAGCGCTTTTATACCTGTGATTTAAGTTTTTTAAATTATCAGGCATATAAGAAGTGATCAGGGGCACCTGGTTTGCTTGTATGTTCCTAAATATTTAACTCATTTATTTACAATTTTAGAAGACTCAATTGCTGAAACTCATTTTTTGTTACAAAAACGAGACAAAATACACAATCTAATTTTTGTTTAAAATCTATATAGGTAAGTAATTTCTATTTACCCCATTTCTTAGCATGTCTAGAAAGCAATAATGTGTACAATATTTGGAGATAAAAATATATAAATTAAGGTTCGCCTTAAATATATTAATGAAAAATATACAAAAAATAAAATATATTAATAATGTATACCTATAAAAGGCAGTTAGTTTCCTAATTTATAGGTATCATATGAGACATAATGAATCATGAAGAATGAACTCATAAGGAGAAAATCTTGTGCACTTCCAATGACCTATTGACCTAGTCCTAAAGCAAGCATGGAATACTTCAATTTGAGACAGACTATTTCATTGGATCAAGTATGGATTCCTATTTAGTTCCGTAACTCAGTCCGTCACGCATCTGTCGTTCCTCTATTTTCTCGAGAAGCAACAAAAGGTCGTTTTAATTACTTGGAAATATGTAATAATAATTTTGAGAGCCTCTTAGCTAAATGGTTTTATAAGTCTACCATGAAGTGAAAGTTATCGGGTTAGACTCCCGGTCCAGACAGTTATAATTTATTCTGTCTTTGGAATGGCTTGATAATGACCTGCCGAGTGTTTTAATACTGTCACAACCGTGGGAGAGTCATGCTGAAGTGATACCACGGGCTCACAGAATACTCAACGTGAAACTGTTGTTGTACTTGAAACGGTGCTTCTACTGTGTTTCGCTGAGGTGAGGATATCCGACACCCTTAAAACGCTTTAATGGCGCAAAAAGTCGGCAACAAAACCAATGCGTAGACTGTGGCGTGGTTGGCACTAGGCGGTGGTTTTCTCTTACCCTATAGGAGACCAAACAGGTCCGTTGTTCGCTGTACTATAAAAAAAATTACCAACTATATGTAGTCTATAACTATAGTCGAATTGAATGTAGCATATTATGTTATATGTTAATCCAGGATATATTCTATTTCTATACCAAATCTTGAGTTATATATGGTGTAATAAACCTTTGGTTTATAGATAGATACTACAGTCTTATTTTTTAATTACATGAGTGAAAGTATCATCAGAATCATTTCCGCCAGTTCAACAGATTATAGCTTAACGGGAACGAATTAATATACAGATAGATATTACCTTTTTTACTATTTTTGTTATAAAAAAAACTTTTACTACTCTATATTACATTAATATATAAACACTAATTACTTTTATATTTATAATATTTTAGGGCTTGACAGTTGCCAAGCATGTGTCTCAACATTGTCTTACCCATGAGAGCCAGACTGACTCGTCTGTCTCTGTCATTGTCCCTGTCGCCTGACGCATTAAATGGGTCGGTTTATCCGAAGTGATAGCAAGGGCTCACAGAATACCAGTGAACCAGTAAGTGTACTGTATTTGACTGAATGTGAGTGGATTCGTCCGCAAAATTATACTGCTCAGATGGCGTAAAAAGCCGAAATCACAGCTACGGTTGTCTTTGAGCTGCGGAGATCTCTTTATCACAAAGAGTTCCATTGCCCGCTATACCTACAATAAAACTTTATTGAAATAAACTCTTAGTATATGTGATTTTATTAATAGTATTATCCTTAACAATGTTTATAAAATGAATCCACTAATGCAATAATATGTATTTTAAAGTTTATCATATGTATTACTCGTAATAAAATATAAACGTTTAATTTTAAAAAGCTTACATTACATACAAACAGATAATTCCGGTTTGTTTTTAAAAGCAATTCATTGAGTAAAGTGGTCTAGCGAGTTATGGTTCGCTATATTTACAATAAATTCACACTTCAATGGATGTAAGTTGAATAGCCTTTCGCGCTGAGATGTAGAAGAATGATTAAATGGAATTTGCTCTATTTTGTTCGGCTTTTTAGCGCCGTTACACGTTAAGTAACATTTAGAGACATCTTTATTTCATATAGAATATTGGCACTTAAAAATTTATTATGTAGGGAAAAGGATAGTGTTGCCCAAATGCAAGACTTAGTTTAGTCTTGCTCTTGCGCCAATTCACCTGGTACTGGTCTTGGTCTTGGTCTTGGTATTACGTTCCCAGTCTTGGTCTTGGACTTTCAGCAAGAGTCTTGTAAATCTTGCAATTACCTATAAGACTATTGCTATTTATTAAAGTTTACTTCAGATCTTATAAAAGCTTATCAGAATAGAAATTATTAGCAGAGCCACAGTAAAGACAAACTAGACATTTATTAATGTCTAAAGATTTAATAAGAAAACCTAACAATCACTGCCAAAAAAAAATTGCTGCAAAACGCAAGAGGCTTGCAGGCTTAGTCTAGAAAAGGACCAGGCTTCTTTATGGTAATAGATCACCGTCGCCCGTATACTACCGCACCAGTATTTGTGTTTAGACAGAATTTTAAGCTTTTTGAGCGGTATAATTTCACGGTCCTCCAGATATTCTCGCATACATAGCGATAGATAGTGTTTATTATATATTTAAGAAAATTTCACCTGTGGGAGAGCCATGGTGAAGTATATGCTGACGCACTTATTGGGCAGGCTCGTCCGAAGTGATACCACGGGCTCACAGAATACTCAGCGTGAAACTTTACTTGTACTGTGTTTCGCTGAGTGAGTGCGGATATCGGAGCCGCTTACAACTTACCCCTAAAGTGGCGTAAAAAACCGGCAACACAACTAATGCGCAGATTGTGGCACGGTTGTTCAAGGCGGCGGTGTTCTCTTACCACATAGGAGATCCACCTGCTCTGTTGACCGCTATAGAATAAAAAAATTAACGATAAAAATATTATTAAAAAAAATTATTAAAATCTAATAATTTTCAGTCAAATAATAATCCTTATTTGGATGATAAACTCATAAATAATCGTAAATCAGTGCAGATATATTTAAAGGCGGTTACACCGTTTACTCAAACAATATTAAATAATAATATATATATAAATTGTTGAATCATACAAATGTTTATAAAATTAAGGCTGTAATGCACTGGGTCATTACAATTTACATTTTTCGCAACGTTAGTCGGTCAGTGACACTGAATTCGGCGCTGCATGGATGTTTAGGATGGAAATGATAAATCGCTTGTTACAGGGGAGTGAAGGCGTCGCGGAGGCTTCGCCGTCAGTAGAACGAAGCCTTTTCTCGACAAAGCTCGCGCGTACGGTGCCGCGTTATTCGTGAACTGAACTTGTGCTAAGAAATTGATTGGTAAGTTGTATTAATGTTTTAGAATTTATATATTGAATGAATATATATTTAATTGTTAAGAAATATCCTATTTATGATTGGGAATTATTTGATAGATTATTAATTAAGTTAATTTTGGACAGCAAAGACGAATAAAAGTGCATTTTTTAATTTAATTTAAACAAATTTCTCACTTTTTCCCCTGAATGGAGCTATATTAAATAATCTATTAGATACTGTAAGATTTTTGTTTAAAAAATCCTTTATAATTCTTATACAAACATACAATTTTATTTTTTTATATATATAATAACAATGTCGATAAATCTACAGATATTCTGAATTAACCCTAGTTAAAGTACCAAATTTTATAATGTTTACATTTATACCAGATAAGTTTTTTTAAATTCAGATCGTTGATTACAGAGATATATCAATGGAAGACCATTAATACCACAATTGAAATAGTACTGCAAATTAAAATTAGCACCATTTGTTTAGGTATTCTTAATTAAATATTTAAAACAAAAACAAAAAAATGATTAATGTTCATTTAAGTACCCTCAACGGACAACCTGGCAATATTTTTAGTGGCTTTACTCTTTGTTCTTAATGAGAAATATGCTAATATGTACTGATGTAGTCACCCGTGGGTAAGCTATTCTGAAGCATATGCTAACGCACTAATTTGGCCGGCTCGTCTGAAATGATACCACGGGCTCACAGAATACTCAGCGTGGAACGTTAGT
>DWCF01006458.1:0-12382 GCA_018230265.1 Delias oraia
AATAAGTGCGTCAGCATATGCTTCAGCATGGCTTTCCCAATGGTAAAAAGATAAATAAGATAACTCAAATTTTATCTACTTTCTAAAACTTGTGATGGGGACATGCTGCGTTAATTTTTGTTGGTATTGTTGCCATGGTTGCGTACTAAGCAAAATGATTTTTCCCATTTACTTAGATGCTCTCTCGTGCCTCTCATCGTTGTAATAATTGGTTACATGCCACTGTGGTCAATAATTGTCCGTCTCCGGGCCATCATGAACTAGCAGCCACGACCCGCCGCGGGCTTGCTTACAATTTTCAAAAATGCGTTTCAAATTTGTGGTATCCGCTACTTACCCATATATTGGAACGTCTGTGACTAATTGTCATCCTTTCTATCCTGTACCCATAGTTAGATTTTCGTATTTCTTTATATCTAACCTAAGCGACATTAGCAAAATTACTTACAAATTATATAAAAATATAATCATAAATCATATTTTTTATAAAATATGGGAGGCTATCGAGCAGGAGGCTCATCTAAGATAAATAGTACATCATTCAGTGAACCATAGTCCAGTCGCGACGAGTACGTTTTTTAAAAGTTCTCAAGTTTTAAGGCTTATACGTGGTCATGATAAAATGTTTTTATGTTATCGCGGTGTTCTCTTACCATAATGGAGACCCACCTGCTCCGTTGTCTGCTATGTAATAAAAAAATAGAAAGCTATAGATAGGTATAGTGAAGTTACAGTCAATCCACCTTGAGCAGGCGTGTCGTGCCGCCTACCGCCTCAAGTACCTACACAATTGTGCTATGAATTACTACTATTATCTGTGGCCTCAAATTCTGGACAGTATAAGGCCATATATATCGTATTATATACTTCCAACACGGTATATTGTTAACATATGTAGCTCATTACGTGATTTTCTTAATAAATATTTGTTTAAATGAAAATAAGTAGGCAAATGTGCAAGTGGCTCATCCAGGCTCAACGACAACGCCGTTGCAAAAAAATATTTCTTTATCAATTACACGATAAGGAATTTAATGTGCAAATATATCTGTCATTTATAAATGATTCGTATTTTATAGGAAAAGAAATGTCTAAATGACTGTGTCGCTTTCATTTTATATATGGCGTATAAGGAAGCTGATGGGTCTCCTAAAGGGTAAGAGAACACCGCCGCCCATGGACCGCCACGCCACAGTCCGCGCATTGGTTATGTTGCCGAATTTTTACGCAACTTAAACCTCATCTTTAAGGGCCACCGATATCCTGACTCAGTCTACGAAATACAGTACCTACAACCACCGTTTCACGCAGAGTATTCTGTGATCCCGTGGTATTACTTGGCACGAGCCGGCCTAATTAGTGCATCAGCTTATGCTTCAGCATATGCTTCAGCATCACTATATCACGGGTGAGAATTCATGCATTTGTTGATAAAAAAACGAGACAGAGTACAGTTTAAAAAGTGTCTTTATTTGTATAAGCAATTAGAAAAGCAAACAGAAAGATTAACTGCTTTGATCGTAATTTTTATTAAAAAATAAGTTTAAAAGGTAATTTGTAAGTTTATTAGGTATAATCGTTTATTCATGTTCCATTTTTTTAACCGCCAATAGATTTTATTACAAAATAAAACATTGTGACATTGAATTCCGAACTAGTTATACGAAGTCCTAACTGGTTATAAATATATCAGAAAAAAGAGGACCGAAGAGGTCTGATGACTTAAATCATAAATATCGATTTCGATGATATACAGCCCTATTAACCACGAATGCACTCTGATAGAAATTTGTTTTTAATGGAGCTTAAATTGGGCGCGAAATAGCGTGCCACCCCTCTCTTTTATTTAGTCAAAGATAGACATTTAAATTACAAATTAATCCTCAATTGAAATTACCTTTTTTTAAAATTTAACTACAAAAGTATTAAATGTTTTTTAAAATTATCTGTCAAAGCTTAATGTATTAAAACATTTAATCGTTCTGTCAGAAATTCTATTAATAAGGAACAATATTAAAACATTTTATATTTCAAAGGAAATATAAAAACTATACTAATTTCGTTCATATATTATGTAGATTATATTGTAGGTACGATAAGTAGTAGTTGGAGGTACCTATTTATAGTATTCAACGTGAAACGGTACTTGTACTGTGTTTCGCTGAGTGATTGAGGATATCGGAGGCACTTAAAAATGCCGCTTAGGTGGCGTAAAGAGTCGGCATAACAACCAATGCGCGGACTGTGGCACGATCGTCCATGTACGGTGGTATTCTCTTACCATATAGGAGACCCACCTGCTCCGTTGTCCGCTTAACTATAAAAAAAAATAAGTGAATATGAGGTTAGATAGAGAAATCTTAACAAAATTATATCTAATACTATGAAATATATCGATCGCGTAAGCTCTTCTTTACATTGCATTATAATTGGTCCATTCGTTTAGACTCTAAAATGACAAAGTCAAGCGAAGATAAAGCTTTCAACTCATCCAATTTAAGCTTAATGATTTTAATAAACTTTAAGAGCTACGTGGATGAGTGATCTTAACCTACCATGACGTGTTCCGGATTCCATTTTCAGGCAGAATAGAATTTATAATACCTTGCTTTACAAGGACTTGACAGTAAGCAGGTGAGTTTTATAACAACTTACCCGGACAAGAGCCATACTGGCACAAATTCGGCCGGATTGATACACGTAATCACAGAATACTGGAGGCCTATTAATTTTTACCGAGTAATCAGCGTAGAATGCCGCCAACCAAAGCGGGGATTGTGGAGTGATAGTCCATTGGCTGCAGCCATATTTTACCACCAAGGAGGCCCCTATACCATTTAAAATTATACGACATATAAATTATTAGTAATTATAATTTAAATACAATGGTTAAATAGGGTATGGCTTAAATTCGGCTTCCATTTGGTAGTTAATACGGCGTGGAAATGAGTTCTTTATCGTTGAGTGTTTCAATGTTTGTTTATGGGTGAATAAATTAGTAGAACTCTGTGCTTTTATTTACTTCAGTTTCTTTTCATGCATGGAATAACTAGAAAATAGGAATAGTCTTTTTTTGTGAGCCTCGTAGCTAGGTTTCGTTAGTCTACCACAAATCGGGTTCGAATCCCAGTCCGAACAATTATAATTTAATTAAAAATTGAACAGTTTATTTTCTTTGGTATGGCTAGACAGTGCCAAGCTAGTGGTCTAACACTGTCGCACTCGTGGGAGAGCCATCCTGAAGGATACGCTGATGCATAAATTGGGCCAGCTCGTCTGAAGTAATACCATACCACGGGCTTACAAAATATTCAGCATAAAAAGGTACTTGTACTGAGTGAGTGAGGCTATCGCAGGACCTTAAAATTATGCCGCTTCAGCGGCGTAAAAAGCCGGCACAACAACTAAAACACGGACTGTGGCGTGGTTGTCCATAGCCGGCTTTGTTCTATTACCATATAGAAGACCCACCTGCTCCGTTGTCCGTAATTTCATTGTAAAATATATTTAAAAGGTATACCTATTAAAAAAAAAATTGTAGTTTCCATGTTTCATTTTGATTCGTCATCTTCTATCCGATTTTTTATCTGTCTATGATTCTGTCATACAGGTTCGAGCCTAGTACAGACTCCAGCTGTCTCAAAGGCCTCGACATGTTTTTGAGAAATTAGTAAGTCATATTAATCAAATTTATTTGTGCTATAATTTAAATATAAAATATACCTTTGTGAGAGAAATAAAAAATATTATTATTATATACAAAAGAGAGTATCAGTGCGAAGCCGGGGCGTGTCGTCAGTGAATAAAAGTATTCTAAACTCAACCTTATTCCTACACAAAATCCTTGAAGAAATATGTTGTTAATATATTGTAAGAAAAATTATCATTGATCATGCAAATCGCAGATGTACATTTTTGATATACTTCTCTTTTTTATATACGAGGCAAAATATGAAAAACGCACCGCCCATGAACGTCAGTTGAGGCGCGGGTGCGTTGCTGGCACAATAATTTTTAAATAACTACGTGTTTTATTTGTATAAACGTTTTATTTGTATTAATTTTATTTTTATTATTTTTTATTAATATATTTTATCTCCTTAGTATTGATAAAATATATTTAATTAAAATCAGTTTTGTTATAAGATTTATCAGCTAATTCCAACGTAATTAAATTTCTCATAATTAATTAATATCGAAACTATTTTATTTGAAGATTTGTATCTTATTGTATAGAAGAGTTTAAAAATAAAGTATTATCTATATCAAAAGCTTATTAAACTTAGTAGCGGCTATGTTAATTATATGTGGAAAATATTTTAACGGCCCAGTACGAGATGTCATTATGACAATGACAGCTTACCTTTAGTAAAAAAACCTTTAAAAAAAGAGCGTAGTCGTCCTGCTCGTTTGCCATCGTATTTATAAAAAACAGAAAAATACAACCTCTCTTATTATTGAAATCTTGTAGGCACACAGAGCTCATGGTTGGTTTAAGGTTTGACTAATAGAAAATGAATATTTCAGATCTGTCAATCATAATCTGTGTCGGCTTGTGGCGTAGTTTCCGAAGTGGCAGATCATGAGGCGTGTCGCCTGGAGGCATCACGAGTTTCGCCTTTCTACGTGCCTTTTGTTTTTAACGGCAGAATGATACCAGGTGCCTGCGACAGTCCTGCAATAAACACTGATTATATAAGTACAGTGTTGCCAATAGCTTGCAACATTTGGTAATTATTTTCAAATTGAAAATGAATGGGTCGGGTCTGTTTTATTTATGTGGACTATGATTAAATTATTTTGTATGGTCCGTTTTGATGTGATGATGTGATGATCTAACTGTATGTGAATCATATTTGTTTTAGGAAAGATTAGGAAATGTCTATTTTATGTACAATAGCTGTTATATTACCAGTAGATAAGATAGAAGGTATAGAGTCCCGACTATACACACTCGAACGCGCTTACATTTTGATACTAAAATTATCTGTATTCATTTCTACAGTCACAGACAGCTTCCATTTGTAACACATGTATATAGGCTATGGTAATTTTTGTATTCTGTCATTTGAGATGTGTTCTTATTAACCATTGTTTTTATATATACATTGATGTTTTTCTATAAAATATTCCTAAATTATATTGTTAGAGACGATATATATGTTATAATATGTATATAATATTCAAAACGACATATCTCAAAAAATATCTTTTGTATCGGAATTGCTGTAGTCAAATTAGGTACGTACAATCTTTATAGTCTATACCTTATTTAAGCTAAACAATAATATTTTTTTTGACAAGCTCTTAGATGTACTAAATGAGTTTTTTTAAATATCTTTTCATCATTATATTTCAAAAAAATAAATACGCTTTTTTATTAAATGAAACTGGCGCGATAAATAAACAACATTTTTTATTAGAAATTATTGAGGCAAACGAATAGAAGGCTCATTAGGATACGTTATTTTCCAGCCAAGGACACCTGCAAGAGCTCGGGTGCGTTGCAGGCCTTTTGAAGGTGTCCAAGCCGTATTGGTTTGGAAATTCTTATAAACCGCTCATTTTGGGAATGACAAACTTCAAGGTGAAAGGTGATACTTATATATATAGATTTAGATATGTCCTATACAGGTTATTAATATGTCGTAGTCTGTGGTCGGTTATTGAAATTGGCACTAAGGAGTACCTAGTGGTATCGACAGTAACCGCACGCGCCCGCGGCTGTCACGATAACGACCGGCCTGCCCGCCCTTAGACCATTTCACTGGCTATTGCAACTTTACCGACAACTTAAACCTCTTTTTATTCGTTTAATCATAAACGACAGACGAGCGTAAGGCGAAGTATCAGGGGAGTTAGAATATTTTCGTCTTGATTTGAGGTCTGTTGCTAATTCGATATGGCAACCACTAGTTAATTGAGATACGTCAAAATGATTGTAAATTTGTTGGCTTAATATAACTACTTTAATGTCGAATATTATATGTCTTAATTTTAAATTATTTCTCTATTTAGTTGTAAATGAAATAGCGTGAAAATGTATATACATTTAAAAAATCTGTTTTTAATTATCGTATTGTTACCTGTTATAAGTTTATTATGCTCTATATGTTTGTCTTTGGTTAAAATGGTGGCTTATGGTTTGAATTTTATTTAAATTTTTGGTCGATAATCAGTCGTTATTAAGGAATGTAAATATAATTACTTATATTGATACTGACAAAATTGTGACCACTAGACACAAAAACAAAAAAATAGTTCTTTTGTTTTTACTTTATATTAGGATATATTATAATGGTTATGTCTTTAAGCAAAAATAGTTTATTTAATTTACAAATGGTATATTAATAAAATTATTATGATTTTAAAAGATATTAGTTTTAAAAGGATAATTATCTTATTTATTATGGTGCTTTCGTAAGAGCTATAAAAATAAATACCATTGATCAGGCGTCACATAATTTAAATAAGTATTTAATGTGAGCATGTTATTTTAAAAAAAGAGAAATAAGATTACTTATCGCGAACTAGCTAAAAAATCACAAGGCACTATAAGCGTCACTAACCCCAAAATTACGGATCACAGACTGTAATTATGGAACCCCGCTTTTTATACGAACTCGTATCGCCACAAATCTAATAATACTAATGACAGGATTCGATGCGGTTCTATAAGTGGCTATTAGTCTATGGTAACGATCCCTTTTTGTCATAGTGCACGTTTTTTTATAATTAAGATATCGCATTTTATTACTTGCATATAATATGCACATACACTTACATATTTAAATAAAGGCTACATTTTTTTCTTTGAAAGGGCTATTTGTTGGCGTCTCCTGCGAGACACGAACTTCGTCTAGGGCCATCGCTGGGTCATGAGCCGCCTGAGCAGCTGGTCGGAAGTTCACCGGGGTGACCCTGGCGACGTAGCTAGGTCCTCGCCTTGGTATCCGGCATAGGCGGTTGTTACGCAGTTCCTACACAAAACCCTACTAATTGAGTTCATGTTATCCTCTTGGGAGGCTATCAGCTTGTTAGCTATTGTGATAAGATCATCTGGATCGTGTAATATGTTTCTGGGTCTCTGTTTGTGTTTGGTGGTCAGGCGAGGAGTGTAATCGGCACTGTGGTGCAATAGTGAATTAGGATGGCATTCGGCCGTTAATATTAGTCGTATTATCTTAGATTGTGAGGAATATGATAAAAAGATATGCTTTTTTTTACAAACCGTACTTATACTGCATTTCGTTGAGCTAGTGAGGATATTGGAGGTTCTGGAAATTATTCCGCTTAAGCGGCGAAAAATCTGCCATAACCACTAAAGCGCAGACTGTGGTGCGGCTGTCCAAGTACAGCGGTACAGCGGTTCTCTTCCACATAGGAGACCCACCTGCTCCGGTGTCCGTTTTATCATAAAAAAAGGCCCTACAACATATGGAAACACTATTATGTTCGTATTTAAAATTTTTGTTAATATTTTTTAATTGAATGTCAAAAATTTTGTGTTGTTGACAAAATTTTTCTTACTTGCTTGTAGAGTAAGGACGAGGAAGTAAGAGGCCAGTAAAGACGACGAAACTATTATATTTCTATGTTATCTTGTGAATCTATTATATTTATGCTTAACAATTTAACCGAATAACCATTGAGTTACGACCAGAAACAAATCGATCAGTAACTAATGAACCCGTGGATTGAACTAATTGAAGCAATCGCAGCGGGCGCGCGGCGGGATGCCGTTAGCGGCTGTCATTCCTGTCATTTTTCCCGCCGCGCGACACGTACAGTCCATTGTTTTTGGTCAAGTTTTTTTTATTGACGCAGACTAGGAAAGGATATGGATGTTTTATGGTATCACTCTGTAATTTATTTCTTATCTATGTTATAGCAGCCAATTTTATAATTACAAGTAACGAGGTTTTATTACTGTGGAAGACCTGCGTAACATATTTATGTATTCATTTTTATAAAATTAAGGTAAATTTCTTCATTCGTAAATGTTAAAAATAGTAATCCACAAAAAAATTATATACCAATTAGATAACATGAAGATTTAAAGAAAATATATAGAATTAAATTATTATAATTTGTAATATTTATTACATAATTGTCGTGAGATAATTTCTTTTTCACTATCTAAATAAAGCATATCAAATTAATATAAGTTTTGTGAACTCGGATATATCAAAACAATATGTACTCGGGCAGCCACGCGTCACCCATTAGGGGTAGCCAGGATAAAAAATAATACCTCATTGTCTGCCACACGGCAATACTTGATACCACTACTTTATTAATTTTGACAGCACTCAACATTAGCTTGTTACGTGTATCCATTTAGAAGAACGTTAATTGGATAATGTATGATCCTTAAAAATAATCAAGTACCTACCTAATACCTATAAAATTATTGTTGCAACATTTAGGTTGTATTTTTTAATGGTGTAGTGGACAACGGAGCAGGTGAGTCTTCTATATGGTAAGAGAACACCGCCGCCCATTGACAACCACGCCACAGTCCGCGCATTCTTTGTGTTGCTGGTTTTTTATGCCGTTTAAGCGGCATTTTTAATAGTCTCCGACTTCCTTACTCAATTATTGAAACACAGTTCAAGTACTGTTTCAGGTTGAGTATCCTGTGAGCTCGTGGTATCACTTCGGACGAGCCGGCCTAATTAGTGCGTCCCTCTCTCACGGTGGAGGTATATATATATGTGTACCTACTAAACAAATTAAAAGTGGTTTTTTATGACAGATGACTTGGCATTGTATTCTTAACTAATCCAGCATAATGTGGAGTAATAAAACAAATTTATAACTATGCTGTAGGTACTTTTAGAAGCATTAGATATCCTCCAACAATTATGTATATAAATATTATTGGTAAGAATATATACTATAAACCTAAGTAACACACACAAATAACTGTATTATCTGTAAGTAATGATTATTTTAAAACAAAAAAGGTATTTAATCAAAAGAACAATAAAGTTACGGTACGTTGTAAGTAAAAACTCTTTAAATAACACTACAGACACATAATTTATTTTACACATAATATTACAAGTTATAATCTAACTTATATAAAACAAATAAAGACATATAACATTTCTATGCCTAATTTTACTCCTAAAATAGTAAAAATATCTTTTAAATGTCAATTTTTAAAATCACAAACTCTTTTTCATAAATCGTGATAACATTTGCGGAATTGATCGAATATAACTGCTATTAAATCGAATCACGTTGAAGATTTTCCCGCCAATATGGTAAATCAACGTATGATTCACGCGTCAGAGCGATTTAAATTTGGTATTTGAATGTGACGTTCTTTGAATTTTAAGCGAGGTTGAGGTTTTACTGTGGTAGAGCCATGTTGAAGCATATGCGGACGCACTTATTGCGCTGGCTCGTCCGAAGTGAAACCACGGGCTCACAGAATACTCAGCATGAAACGGTACTTGTACTGTGTTTTGCAGAGTGAGTGAGGATATCGGAAGACCTTATAAGTGCGTAAAATGCCGGAAACACAACCAATGCGCGGTGTTCTCTTAACATATACGAGACCCACCCGCTTCGTTGTCCGATATAGAATAAAAAAATATCTATTTTATGTGCTTTGTTACTCCTTTCGAGAAAAAATCTTAACAATAACCTAACGAAGTTCACATAAAAGTAGTCTTCTTAAAAGATTTCCAAATTTCCATTAGTTAGACACTTTAATCGACTAAGCTTAAACAAAATTCAGTATATAAATAAAGGCCATTTCTTTAATCCATATTTCACAAAAACATCCTGTAATTGTCACAATTAAACTCTATCAAAGCGTATTGCCACAAAACGGCTCTGTATCTCTAGTGATGTGCTCTCCATATTATCGTCATCATCATCATTTCAGCCATAAGACGTCCACTGCTGGACATGGGCCTCCTCTTTGGACCTCCAAGTATACCTATCGGAGGCGACCTGCATCCAGCGTCTTCCGGGGTAAGAGATTACTGTCGTCATTGTACAAATGCGCCAGAGACGGTGCATTGGTTCTGCTGCCGGCTTTGTACGCCACTTTTAAGGGCCTCCGATATTCTCACTCACTCTGCAAAACACAGAACAAGTACCGTTTACCGCTGAGTATTCTGTAAGTCTGTGGTATCATACGGACGAGCCGGCCCAATTTGTGCGTCAGCATATGCTTCAGGAAGTCTCTCCCACGGGTGATACGGATGAAACTTAGTACTGCCTCGATGCTCGATAGTGAAAATTACATAGAAACTTCATCACAGTAATAATATCACGCGTGGTATCTGTTCGCATGCCTAGTTCGTCGGGTCGTTTACAATATTCGCCTTATTCGGGACAATTTGGGTTGATCTCTAAGACAATATAATTTGACTGATTGATAGCCACGCACACGCGAGATGCCTCGATTGGGAATTTACATTCTATAGATGGCCGACGGTTTCAATTATTTTTACACGACCGCATGAATTTTCTCTAGATTATACAAGCAATTGTCTAGATGTTTTTATTTAAATTGCTAAATCGCTGTGCCATACGGCCCTTATAGCTTAACGGCGGCTGTACAGCTAGTCGTGAAGTTAATTTTTTGCTGCGACTAGCACAAGGGAGCTTCTGTGAGACACGAACCTCGGCTTGAGGTATGTTTAGTAGATAGCCGAGCTTTTTAATTTTTTTAAAGTAGGTATAGTGGACAACGGAAGAGGCGGGTTTTCTATATGGTAAGAGAACACCGTCGCCCATGGACAGCTGCTCCACAGTTCAGGTTTTGGTTGTGTTACCGGTTTTATACGCCGCTTTGATAATAATTAAGGGTGTCTGATATCCTCACTCTCTCATCAATCAGTTTATTTCTTATTTAAACAAAAAAAGTCATCGTAAGCGCCATATTTTATTAAAAATACCTAAGAATAAATAGACTTAAGGCGAATTTTTCATTACAGTAACTTATTCTTGTACAACAGAATCTAAGTTTTTTTAAATCCATAGACTGTTTTTTTCTAAAAGTAAACGAAAGATGGCTTGTCATAATAAACAGAAAGAATTTATTTCAAAAGGGATTTCACTAATATCGAATCTCTTCCTTAAAGATCACGAAATCCTCGAATTAAAGCCACTCTCAAGTGAATTATAATAATTTTCTCTTCGTGTTCTCGCATCGTTATTTAAACAGATTATATCATTTTACAGCAATCCTGATTATGATTGATATTAAAATTAGGATGAAATGGGAAGTGTCAAAACAAATCAAATGCTTAATATATTATTTTTTTATGACATAGCGGACAATGGAGCAGGCGGGCCTCATATATGGTAAGAGAACACCGCGCCACAGGCCGCGCATTGGTTGTGTTGCCGGCTTTTTACCGGTATTTTCAAAATATTTCCGCTTTAAAAGGCTGGTAATGCATTTGCGGCTCTATTTTTATGTCTCTATCATTCCAAGTAAGCCTCCTATAGGTACTTATTATATTTTATTGTATTTGAGACAAAAAATGAATTTATTCCAATACGAAAGTTGTAGTTGACTTAAATGTTTTTTCCGCGTGATTTGGTTGTAAGAAGGTTTTATTGCAACGCCATAGATTACGAATAGAATATTAAATATGAATGAAGCCTCCTTAAACAATATTCCTTTTATATAATGTTACAAAAATGAACAAAATACAACATTCTAAGAAAGTGTAGCATCAACCTTTCCGTATATCACAAAGCATTTTATAATTGTTAGGTGCGGGCCGGTCCCCACCTCTAATTGTGCCCTTAACTATAGTGATTTTATATGTTTTATGACTTCAAATGTATCTTGCTTCAGACATTTGAGCAAGTGTTTGTGAGAGCCAAGAAATTCTTGGAGTTGTTATGATAAAGGCCTCTATCTAAAGTTTTAATATAAATATTACACTTTTAATACATGAAATTATTTTTAATTCATTAGCTTTGAGGTTGTATATATTATAGTATGGTATAGTTATCAAAATATTCGATTTTTGGCACGCAGCCGCTGACGAGGCTATGTAAATATTATTTGTTAACTTTATTATAAGGTAGGCAATATTAAATATTTTGAACAACGGGATAGGTACACAAATTCTGTATTTTTTCGTATATAAAAAGTAAATAATTCCTTACAACAAACTGCTTAATTTGCTTACACTGACCTCTAATACAATTAAAAACAGTTCGGAATTCGGATATCTTTTTAATACTCTACTATTTTTTAAAAATCTGTGTTAAATAATCAATTTTATTGCACATTAAACTTTATTTGTACTTACTTATACTAAGATATTAATTAGTGATAGGTATATCCTGGTTTGACTTTAGTATTAAATGATTGTGTTTACTGATACAATTACTGTAC
>DWCF01006459.1:0-12378 GCA_018230265.1 Delias oraia
GCTTGAATTCTCCCACATGTTGTGAGAATATGCGTGAAGAGCTTACTATAGAAATGATCCTATGAAGTAAGGTCTTGCCGAAAATTTCAAACGTGGAGCTTAAGTATAGAATTGAAATCACATCAATAGCGCGTTTGTAAATGTTGCTAGGTAGCGAAGCGCCACCTTTGGGCGCAAACGTGAACAAAGACAATTATATCAGCGCCAACTAGTTTATAACAACATCGCTGGCAGAGTACTATTGATTTATTTTATTATAATGCATAAAATAATTTGATTATAAATAAAATGGCAAATAATATAAGAAATTAAAACCCAAAATGAAATTAACGAAAAGTAAGTTAGATCAGTTATAATAATATGTAAAGTAGGATCTAGACAACTGAACCTAAGCAACTAACTAACAACTGAAACTAAAAATCCTGATTAAGTCGAAAAAATATTATTCCCTTCCGATGAAATACTAAATACGCGGTATTTCCAAATAATTAGAATTTGAAACTCGAACAAAATGTTATTTCTCTATGAAGCGATGATTAGAATATTTATTCTTTGTAACTCGATTTAAAAAAACGAGACTCCATATTAACCGTAAATATTGTGGCGTCTTACTTGGACTTCTCCCAAATCATACCAATAGAATTCAAAAAGAAATCATGATATCTAAATTTAACCGCACTAAAAAATACTAAACGGATCTCGGTGTCGTCATTATGTCGTGGTGATCGTGTCCCACCTCGGGCTGAAATGCGTTTAGTTTTTACTAGTGCATTTAAATCTATATAAATAAATGTGTATCATAAATCTAAATTGTTGTTTAACTTTAACTCCACAAGTCAAAAATATTCTTATAAACCGCACCTTTATAATTCAAAGTTTTAGCAAACAATTCCTATATATGTATCTCGAAATTATTGTTAACACGTAAACTCATTAATTCGATTTTTACCATATCCCTTGACATTTGATTTATCCAGATGACACTGTAGTCTGTACTAGAAAAATTCTTAACATTTCCGAGCATTTCTTAGTGACAAAATCGATGAAAAATTATATCAGACATACCCACCACTTACAATAGACTTTCCATCCGCCGAGAATAAGACAGATGAGCAAATAAAATTTGGAACGACGATCCTAAGCAACTCTTGCGCAGTCTTTACACACCAAACTCTGACGTCACCCGCACCCGCTGTTGCGAACACACCGGACATTCCCCTGAAACAATTAAAACATTGAAACTCATTAAATGATAGGTTCGTTTCACAGTCTGAGTAAAATTTAGAAGGGCTTGAGAATAGCTGAACGAGTGTCTTAATATAGTATCACTCGTGAGACATGCAGACACACTAATTGAGCCAACTGACCCCGAGTGATACCACGGGCTAGTAAAATTTCAACGTCTTATGGTACCGGTACCATGTTTAATTTAGAAAACCGCAGGCCCAGTCAGTTATACCGCTTAAGTGGCATAATAAGCATGAAACACAATGAAAGCACGGAGTTTGGCGCGGTTGTCCATGGGCGACGGTGATCTATTACCATCAAAGCCACCCGCCTGTTCCGTAATTGTCGAGAATAGAATAAAATGTGCTAATATGCATAAAAAGCCAAGCATTGATAATATTATTTTCATTCAAACAAAAGCGTCAACTTAGAGAATTTTCTGTTCAAAATCAATTTGTGTCTTGTAATTCAATTTAATCTGTAATATCAATTTGTATTAATTTTAGGTCCAAATGGGAGGCCTATGTCCAGCAGTGGCCGTCTTACGGCTGAAATGATAATGATGATGATGATATTGTTGTATTAGATCAACAGTTGTATTGTATATCAGAATAATGCATTATTAGATATTACCGTGGAAAAGCAATGTGATTGATGGCGCATCGGGGGCACGTCACAACAAGCGTCGGCTCGAATGTATGAATGTTGATAGCGTATATCTCGCTGGTTCTAGTCCCGGCAATCAAGAGTCGCTTATCACCACGCAACTGAGGTGATTCCATCAATTCCAACGACGTTATACTACCATTTAGTTTGACGGTTTTTAACTAGAAAAATTACATTACACAATTTTTAAAGACTTTTAAAATGGGTAAAAGGAGGGTCCCATTTTTAAACGTTAATTACACCTAAATGACTATTTTGATTCAAAAATTACAATAATGTTGCCCAAAGTTACAGGAAACCCGCTGACCACAGAGAATGAAGGCAGAATAAAATGTCGTGCAATAGCTACCTACTACTTACTTATAAACGAAGAGAGTTGCCAACTTGCGAGAACAAAATAAAAACAACGATAAACTTGTATGATTCCCCATAAAACATACACCATAAGAGTTGATAAATAGTTTACATTTTTTTATTAAAAAAAATGCTATTTAGTATTTGACCCGTGGGAAAGCCATGCTGAAGCATATGATAATGCACTAATTGGGCCGCCTCGTCTAAAGTGATACCACGGGTACACAGAATACTCAGTGTGTAATAATAATGATATCGGAGGCACTTAAAAACTAAAAAGTCGGCAACACGACCAATGCAGACTATGGCGCGGTTGACCATGTTCGGTAATATTCTCTTACATTAAGTTGCCGTTTTAATAGACCCAAATATAATCGATAAATAAATAAAAAAACAATTAGTATAAATATTCAACAATATCTGAAATCAGCAAAAAATAAATTTATTAATTAAAGTTTTAAATTTTTAGCTGAAACATGTTTTCTTTGAAGAACCTAAAATAATCTAATTTTCGAGGAACCTACAACTGAAACTATGTGAAACTATGGCCGTCTTAACGTCAATGCGGTACTTACAGCTTTGTAGTGCGGCTTATTCGGGTCTACTAATTTTCCTTTGGGAAAGCCTCCTTTCCAGTTGATTTCATCTAATATATCAATCACGCCATCGCCAGATCCAACAATGAGACAACCATCATCCAGTATCATTAATGTCTCAATGCCTAAAATGCAATACAATTTAAATATTTTATTTCATGTTATCGTCATAATAAGTTGACCAAAAATTAGCAATAGCGCAGTAAAAACCTTTTAAAATAATAATTGCTGTATTTAGTTAAGAATTTAGAATTTAATTATCAACGCTAATATAGTTTTAAAAAAAATTGTTCTAAATTGTGTTATGAATTTTTTTTAAAGTTCGACTTTTATTCGGGGAGAGATGTGTTATTTCAATTATATAACACAGCATATCTAGAGTACCACTCCTTCAGAGGTTCAATAAACTATTTTTTTTTATTATTAACAATATAAATTCGTATATTTCTATATAATACCTTGGCTGTAGCACAAAGATTCGGGTCGTTTCCCCTTCTTCCACGGACCACACTTCGCGAGGCAACCGAGAAGCGAAGGTTTACAATGCGAGACATCTTCCATCGGATCCGGGGGATAGTTTATTGAGAACTTTATCATATCACCAGACCTATAAGTTATCATGATATTCTTAAATAGTTTTAAGCAGCAGGAGGGAAGTGTATCTTTCAGTTGGATAAGTGCTTATAGAATCCTGATCGAGTACCTACCTATTCTCTGTAAATAAAGTGACAAATGGAGTCGAGGAATGAGTGGTATAATTATTAATTATAATAATTAAAGTCTGCAGTCTGCACTATGGGTTAAGCGATTTCATTTTTATAATCATCTTGTTTGCCGATTATTGTGCCGTTTTGATTGTCGTGTAAATTTTAATAGTATGTAGGTGTGGTATAGTAGTATACATTGCTTGGAAAAATAGCAGTTTAGTTATGTAGATATAACTATGTATGAGTATGTGGTCGCCCACCATGGGCCTGGTGGAGAAACTCAGAGTCACTCAGCGAGCTATGGAGAGGACAATGCTCGGAGTCTCGCTGCGAGATAAAAATGACATTATCCGCAAACGATCCAAAGACATTTACCCCCATTAGTAAGTTGAAGTGTTAAATATTGAAGTTATAAATGTCAACTCACGTGGTACCAGCTATCCCGTAGGTGTCGTCTTGGCTTATGGCAATGCAACGAACACTTCTACGCAATTTACCTAACGTTACATCAACCACATCGAGGTTCTTGCTCGCCGCACGGATATTCCATACACGAAGGTTCGCTATAAGAATTTGAGTTGTTGAGAAGAAATATAAAGGCAACCGCTTTCAAATTATAATTGGTACACAATCACTTTTTGCATTTAATGTTTATAGTTTTCAACGATTTTTGTAAAAATTATAGAGGCAGATATTTAGAATGTATAATTATTAATTACCCCTTTTTATGGTATAGTGGGCAATGGAGCAAGAGCAGGTGGGTCACGTATATACATATCGTAAGAAAATACCGCCGCCCATGGACGAACGCGCCACAGCGCATTGGTTATCGATTGCACTTTCATATCCTCTCTCATTCAGCGAAACACAGAAAAAACATAATTTCAAGTACAACTACCATTTCACGTTGAGTATTCTGTGAGCGCGTGGTATCACTTCGTGCGTCCGCATAGCTCTCCCACGAGTGCGACAATATTATGATACTCGCCCGGCCACTGTCATGCCCTTCCCGAGACCGAATAAATAATAATTGTCCAGACTGGGATTAGAACCCGATACAGGCATAAACACAATCGTCATAAATTCGAGATAGAAAATGAAGCGTTTAGATTTATAATTTTAGCTTTCAATGAAATCTTCAATGTTACTCACAATCACCACCAGTAACAAAAGAGTTCATTCTTTGGGAGAGTGCTGTAAGTGTAACCGCGTCGCCAGTGGTGAGTCTAGCAGCGGATGCTGTGCCTGTGGCCGCACCCGCGACACAGTCCCAAAGAACCACGCAACCATCGTCACGCCCACCCAATGAAATCATGTAGCGTTCATCCGATGAGAACGTCATAGCCTCAACACGCACCTGTATTTGAAATGAAATATACAGCTCGTTAAACGTCGAAATCAATCTACTACCAAGCTAAGCCCACTGAGAAGTACCGATGAAATAATCTCAGGTGTAATTTTTCACTTCCGTGAGATACTTAAAATATAAAAAAATATAACAAAAAATTATCTCAGGGAATGCCTGGTATGAACACGTTATTCCCAAGGCATACAACATTTTGTTCAAGAGAATTGATGACGTTTTCTATACATATTTAGCCAACTATAACATTTACATATGAAGTTAAATAAACTCAAGGTCAACATTGCACTTTGTTTATAAAAATGGATATAAATAGGCTTGACCGCAAACTATAAAATTAAGTTTTTTTGCATTATTAGACATCTCTTAGCATTTAAATAATATTGCCTACATTGGTTACTGTTATCTCTTATTTTATTCAATTTGGTTTCAATGAAGCTTCAGTGGTAGTACCACCGATTTGGGCCAATTATTACGCCTTTTTTCTTTGTTTCGATTAATAACGACGATTACCAAGGAGAAACATATAACTAAAACTTTAGTCTTTAACGGTTATTTAAGTAAAGTTTTTGCTTATTATAAATGCCTTCAAGCAATATAAATTATTTAAAATAGGTAAGAATATGAATTCTTCGATTAGCCTATTTATAATAACAAGTCCTTCACCTTATGCAGTTCATGTGTGCCCAGCAGTGTTTTTTTATTAAAATCCCATAGTTTGGCAGATGCTTTGAAACCAATATGGTTAATTTGCCCAGACCCAACATATGTTCCTTTTGGAGAGATTGCCACAGCAGATACACTATTTGTGTGGCCACTGAGAAAGTACATCTTCTTAGTTTTCCAATCTTGTATACAGACTTTATTTCCCATGGGATATACAATATTTTGACCATCTGGGTGCACTTTCAGACCTCTTATTGCAGACCCTGTACATTAAAACTTGTGATCAGGAGAATCAATTAAGAATTTTTTGTCTTGATATCAAAGGAAAAAGGAATTTGCAAGGTACCTATAGAAACATCTACATTTTTCTTTCCCATATAACATTTCTAAGGCAAGAAGGTTACAAGGATTTAACCATTTTATAAACATTATTTCTAATCAATAAGACATGTAAGGGAATTGATGATGTATGCTCATATATATATCACACATTCTGTTGACAAAACAATCTTATTGATACATTTAGTAAAAAAATATGATCTGGTAATTACTTACCATCAAATCCTACAATAGAATATGGTTCTAAATTTTTCACATCCATCACTATTATAAATAAAGTAAAATATATAGTTAAAGGTTTTGATTTATGCTTTAACTAAGTTACAAAATAACTGGTGTTGTTATGGAAACCAAGCAAACACTTTTTTATTGTTGCCATAGAAATATATATACATTTAAGTTTTAATAAACACATAAATTTGTATTTTTATATAAAAAAATAAATTAGATATGTTTTGTGGTATAGAATAAATGGTTGATTCACACACATAAATAGAAGATTATCATTAGTAATATGTATTTACATGTATCTGAGTGTTATAATAAGTACTTATTTATACAATTATTATAAAATCTCTGCTTTAAAATAAGCAACAGAAGTCATAACAGTTATTAAATGAAATAACAGGTTCTTATAAAGTTTCAACACAATTTCATTCATCATTATAAGCTTGTATTTATATTCTTAGAAAATCTAAATGACTATCTATACATTAAAATCCAAAGAGAAATTAATATTAGTGAAAAAAATAAAACTAAACTAACAACTAAACAAAACTATATCAGAGAATTATTCACTTTCTTCCTAAACACTTTAGTCTGACTTCTTCATGCCTTTCAGTAATTTTTTCTTTAGCAACCTCTGCCATCCGTTTAATTTCATTGATCATAAACTGCTTTATAATTGATAAAAACTCTGCAAGCTGTAATCAATAATATTTAATTAGATTGGTGCCATAAGTGATAAAGACGAGTTTATACTCGTATATAAAACATGCATAGACAAAATATGTAAGTACTAATAGTTCATCTTCTTTTTTTCCAAGTTGAACAAAAGCACATTTTGGCGCGTGGCTCTTATGTTCTTCCCATGGATCATCATGCGACTCCCAACCATCAAGCTCCTTAGCACACAAAAAACATTTGACAGAATCAGCATCTTTATCTCCGGTTGCAATAGAATAGAAACCTGCTTCCGCCATATTACGGATATTACATTTATTCTTGTTACTAAATGGCCAATTATTAAACGTTTTTAAACGTTCCTCCACAAGATATAACGAAGACCGGTCAACATCAAACATATTCATTTTATGAGAATAATAAAAAACTTGGCTGTTAGATTGCAGTCTTAAACGGTTGAGGAATTTAAAACAATTTAAAACATTACATTGGTAGAGTTCTGTCAGACAACGTAACTGTCACTCAGCTGTAATATTATTATAGAAAACTTTTACAATTATAAAATTAAATATAAATTTAATCTATTTAAATGTGCCAAATAAATTTGTTCTTATTAAATAATACAATTAAAATCAGTTGGAAAGTTTTCAGGTATAAAATTATATCGTCCAAAAATTTTGTATACTGTCAAAGCGTTTGTCAGTTCTCAATTGTGGTTACTGGAGTGTGATTGTCATTTGCTGTTAATTTGCTCCATATTTGATGTACGAATGGTGTTTTAGTTCAATTTATTTACTCACTACAGTGATTAGAAAAGTAGAAAGTAATTTTTGTAGAAATAATAGCAGCTACGTTTTATTATAACATATTATATTTTAACGTACATTTTAAAAACATATACCTCGGTTTTACTAAATAAGCAATACTTGGAAGTTACGTTAATCGAAACAAGTGCCTGAACGTTAGTTATTGTTTTATTATTCTTTTAAAAGTAACATTTCTATAAGATTTAAGTGCTAACGCGTTTAAACTAGTATTGCGATGGTCCGAGCTGTTTTCTAGCATCGTCCAGTGGGATATAACGTTTTGGTAAGTTTATGTTACTTTTACTCAAATTTATGTTACTAATTGGACATCTTATCTAGAGTATGTTTTATATTTTCCTAATTGTGTGCTTGCCACTTTGCCTGAGAAAATTAAAATGCCATAAATTTGGGAGATTTCAAGTGTTATTTAAATGACCCATAATATTGAGTTACATTAAAATTCATTAGTCATTAATGATCTTTGATGGAACTCAGTAAAATACTTTTATTACCTAGATAATTGAGTTCAGTTCCTAGTTATTTTAAAATAATTTTTCAGCAAAATTAAGCTAAGGAACAGAATGGGGAGTTCTATATTTTCTCTGTGATTTAAGACTGAATTTACTATAAAATAAATTTATTATGTATATGTATCATAGTGTGGATGATGATTATTTGAGTGTTAGGAAGAAGGTATTAGATGTTATGATCAACATATTTTCACCATACATACATTAAGTGGTAAAAAACAATGATATCTAGCCTTTTTTTATAGATATTGTAGCAAACTAGCAGGTTCACTTAGGAAGTTATGAATAGCCCTTAAAATATTATCTTTAAAATTACATTGGCATTGCTTAAAAAGACTGAATTCACATAACATCATTGCAATATCATATTCATCAAGAGAAACATAAATTACACACTGAATAGTTTAGCCTCAAAACCCTCGAGTTTGAATTGACTTGTGGTTTTTGATAGTAGATACTTTTGTGATACATTAGTAGAAAAGTATTGCGTCTATCCATATAATCACAATCATCAATTCTATTATAGACTATTCAATGTCCAGCCTTCTCCTTCCATTTAAACCAATATATTTTTTTACTTCGGTAATGCATATATACCTACTTCTCAAATATAGTAATGATACATACTTAGTTATCAGAAAATAAAAAACCATATTATTAATAAAACATAATACAACATTTATATTGTATGTTTTTTTTAAACGATCCGATTTCGATAACTGTCGTAATGAAATTTAGTTAAAGCCTAATGCGTCAAAACTGGAACATTGCGAGTGGTCAGATAATATATACGAGTAAGCTAGAAACGATGCGACTGGCGCAGTGCAGCTGGATCCAAATCCTTAATATTTTTTTAACTTAAATATTAATTTAAACTTGTTTTTACCTTCAAGTAGTTGAGATTCGTTGAAAATTAAAAATAACTCGTATATATAGAATACTAAACGTGAAACGGTACTTGTACGATGTTTCGCAGAGTGAGTGAAGGTATCAGAGGCCTTTAAAAATGCCACTTGGTGTAAAATGCGCATACTGTGGCGCGGTTGTCCATGGTTCGTGGTATTCTCTTACCATATAGGTGTTCCACCTATATGTTCCACCTATAAAAAAAATAACATAATGAAATAAAGCTAAACATAAAAAATATACATTTATTAATTCCGTAGCATTTGTCAGATTGGAGATACACAATGTCCGTATAACTATTATTAATATGATTTGGTACCAAGGTTAACCACGGAAGCTCTATAATTTATTAAATAAGCAGTTTTGCGTACATAAAAATGTTGTATACTCCATACACTTAGGACCCTAATCAAGATATCATTAGTCTATTGATGGTCAGGTTGATTAGGGCCAATTGGTAACTGAGGTCAATACATTTTCTTATTGTTCTCGAATACCTTCAACGTAGAGATGCACGGTTAGAACAAGTGATTGCAAGTATCGGTTACAAGAATTATAAATTTTAATAAATACCCATTGTTATCTAGATTCTAGTCTACTTTTTGATTATTGTTATTATTTAATGATAGTATTTTTAGAGTAATAAGGAAATATGTGATGATTTGGCCATTAAAGTACTATTTTGTGTGACAAAGAGAAGATTAACGATTTAAGCCACTGAAAAAAAGTACAACGATAATGATTAAGTGTTGACGCGTATTTAATGTATGCGTATTATCTTTATGATAAACTATCATTAACATTCACTCGAAAAGAAAAAAAATCACTTATAACACTTTTACAAAAAATCTTTGAAATGAATACATTTCCAAAAATAAAAATGAAAAACCGACAACAATATCTGCCTCGATAGAATTTTCTACCGCATATGAAATTTTCCGCACCAGAAAGCATGTTAAATGCATGAATAGGATTTTTCCACACCATGGCTTCTTCGAATAAATTAACCGATGTTAACTCGGTCTGCCCTTCGACACTGCATTATAATAATAACGAAATTGTTATTTACTGCGACTTGCTCCGCGTGCTTTCTTTTTTCAGCCCATAAGTATTTTTTTATTATAAATCGGACAACAGAGCAGGTGGGTCGCCTATATGGTAAGAGAGCACCGCCGCCCATGAACAACCATGCCACAATTCGAGCTTTGGTTGTGTTGCTGACGTTTTACGCTGCTTATGCGGGCACTTTTCAAGGGTATCCGATATCCTCACTCACTCTAAGAAACACAGTACAGGTACCGTTGCACGCTGAGTATTCTGTGAGGCTGTGGTATCACTTCAGACGAGCCGGCCGCCACCGAATAAATTATAATTGTCCGGACCGGCATTCGAGCCCGATACCTCTCTCGAGTACTTTTGCAGGCTCTAGTTTGTTTCTTTACATAATTTTTATATACTAGCTAGTATTATTAAATATATTTGTATAAAATACCTCTAACTAGATGATAATGGTAGAGATGCAATGCAGGTTTGTTGTTAATATAATATATTAACATACAATCTTATAAAGATCCATTTGAGTGATTAAAATCGTCACCTCATATGGTACTCGTATATGTATCGCATTCATTTTACTTCCAAACAACAGTTCAAAGAGAAGTCACAAGGGTGCCCAGAAATTAAAAAGATAAAACCATCTGCCGCGTTCTCACTTCCACAGGTATCTAGGTCAGCTATTTGTGATGAAATAAACCCGTCACGTTTCGTTTGTTTAGCCATGAATTGAGATAACAATTATTGGATTTATTGCTAGTACTCACATAACGTTAATGAAGGGAATTTCTAGTTCCCGACATAGAAGGGAACTCGTTAATAGTTTGACGATCCTTGTATTTTTGTGGCAATGGTGCTTATTAACCAATAGGTTGATTTGAATGCGGTTCTTTGTATGGAAAGCTAACGTAAATGAGACATAACTTAGTAAACACTTCCTCTGAATCCGAAGTTCAATTCATGAGATATTTTTATTTATTAATTAGTGGACACGGCAGATGTTGTCCTGCCGGGTTCGCAACCGACCAAGTCTAATTATGAACTTTCAGCAATCCTTGGGCCGACTAAACCAGAAAACCCGAAACACTTAAAACATTACCATCACTTTTTGTATTCAGATATAAAGTATTATGTTAATCCAGGATGTTAGCTACCTTAATACCAAGTTTCATTTAAATGTCCAGCCACGTTGTGTTGCCAGCTTTTTACGACAATTAAACGGTATTTGCAAAGACCTCCAAAATCATCACTCAGCGAAACAGTACAATGACCATTACACGCTGAGTATTCTGTAAGCCCATGGTATGACTTCGGATGAGTTGGCCCAATTAGTGCGTTAGCATTCTTCAGCATGACAGCATGGCATGGTAAAATTTAAAATGTTCTATTATTTTTCTTCAAACTGCTGCAAGATACTTTATCCAGCGAACGACGCGCGACGTGTTTTCGGAACGAATCATATTTAATATATCGAAAGTGATTTAAACTGGGTCACCCGTTCTCTAGTCATAATTGCTGTAACTAACTGTGATTTTAATATAATTTGTTTATATATTGAACTGTGGTTGTGTTGCCGATCCTTTATAGAATTAAAAAAAGTCCACAATTTTTTTTAACTAAGAAACTTAAATCACATAGACCTATGCCTACCGTTATTATTGCTTAAAAACGCCAAAGTAAATTACAATTGTATTGCAGATTTTCTTTGTACAGCTAAAAATCGTATTCATTTGACCCCAATAGTAAGTTGAACCGTTTTAATAACTTCCTTTTATTTTTAAATACAAAGACAACGTCAGCGCCACTGCTTCCTTCTACCAAATAGGAAATAACGATTCCTAACTTTTCCGTTAAACGAGGTCAGTTATTTCAAATGCTACTTTTGAGCGCATCCTAGGTACCTACAGATGTGTCACCAAAGTAGGTGATGAAGTACTTTTAGGAATTACTTTTTAGGAGTAATGTATTAATGGCTTGAAGTTTTTCCTAAATTATATGCTTTTATTTATTTTTTTTTTGATCGTTAAAACACTACAAAGGTTTTTTTATATATTCGTCTTTTAAAATTATATTCGTCGTTAAAGCCATCAAATGTTAAGGAACCTCGGGACGATTATTCTAAATGTAACGTTTTGCACCCGTAGAAGACCCATGCTAAAGCATATGCTGACGCACTTATTGAGCCGGCTCGTCCGAAGTGACACCTAGGGCTCACAGAATACTCAGCGTGAAACGGTTCTTGTACTGTGTTTCGCAGAGTGA
>DWCF01006460.1:0-12376 GCA_018230265.1 Delias oraia
TGACAATATTTAATAGAAACATGTAAGTCAGACTCGGTGGGTAGTGTAGCGGGCAGAACAACGTCTGCCGAGTCTACCATTAAACCTATATTATAGCGTCATAGCTAAGTGGTGTAATAGGTCTACCATATTGCGAGAGGTATCGTGTTCGAATCCAGGTTCGAATTGGCTGCTCATAAGAGCTTAACAGTGGCGGGTCGAGTGTCTTAATACTGTCACATCCGTGGGAGAGCTATACTGAAGCATATGCAGATACACTAATTGGGCCAGCTCGTCTGAAGTGATACCATGGACTCACAGAATACTCAGCGTGAAATAGTAGTTATACTTGAAACTGTGTCTCTACTGTGCTTCGCTGAGTGAGTGAGGCCCTTAAAAATGTCGCTTAAGTGGCGTAAAAAGCCGGCAACACAATCAATGCGCCCCGATTAGACTAAGGCTCCCGATGCACCGGAAGCCGCTTTATGTATTACACGATCCGGATGATCGAATCACCCAAGCAAACAAAGAGCTGTTAGCCTCTATAGAGGATAAAAACAAACCAGATGATAGGGTTCTGTGTAGGGACCGCGTTAAAAATTGACCTCGCCGGAAACGGTGGCGAGGACCGATATATGTCGCAAAGCTCACTCCGGTGAGCTTCCGACCGGACGCTAAGGCAGCCAACGTTCCCGCGACGGCACAAGCCGAGGTTCGTGTCTCGCAGGAGACGCCCTTGTGCTAGTCACGGCACAAACCAAATTCTCGCCCCAAAAATCCGCGAGAAGTTTTGGAGGCTAACAGCGTTTGGCATTTCTAAAAAAAACAAGCAATGCGTGGACTGTGGCCCCGTTGTTCACGGGCGGCGGTATTCTCTTATAGAAGAGACCCACCTGCTCCGTTGTCCGCTATACTATATATATATAAATAAACGTTGTTAGATCTACTGTAAGAGGCAAGACAACAATTACTGAAATCGACTATTATAGATATAGGGTAATTTTTACTCCAACAGTAGATATGCTAACCAAAATATTTTTTTACAATTTTACAACATTTGCAGGAGATATTTTAATAACAGCATATCAAAATTAATTATTTTAGAGTTACTTGCTATAGCTGATTGTAAAAGAATTATCAGTATGTGAACTTGGCCAAGAATAATATGCGTACGAAGACAATGCAATGGAACGGAAGTCGACCTTTGTTGTGCTGAAAATATCTCAAGAAATTTTCAGTGGAGTGTTTGCGAGTAAATTCAAGTTTCATTTAAACAATTTACTAACATCAAATTACTATTTAAAATAAGTATTTATAATATCTTAAATATACAGTTTTTAAGGAATTGTAATTAAAACTGACTTGAGTGGCATTGGGTCTTTAGGTAATCTACTACAAAGAAAAATCTAATTTATTACTTACTACGTAAAATATTTCTTATTATTATTAATGCACAAATAGGTATGAATAATTTTAATTAATATTGTAATTGAAATTAATTTAAATAATATTTATAACTAAACTTTCGACCAACTGAACTACCTATTCAAATGATGACAACAATCAATTTTATTATTAATCACTCGGAATTTATTCCGCACGTTAGTAAGTGTCGGTTATTTTTGTTTTCACCTGTCTATTCCTCTCAGACTTTTCGTTTCACTATCAGAATATTACTGGATAGATTTGATGCCATCTTAGATGTAAATTAGATGAGTCATATAAATAAATCATGATTATGACAAAAGTGCGAAACTTTCAATTTAGGTCAGAAAATCTATATTTATAAAAATGAATCTTCATAATATATGTACGCGTATAACTTTTGAACGGCTGCACCAAACTTTATAATTCTTTTAACATTGTGTTCATCATAATAAGAACAAGGTTCGTGTAAATAAATGTATCTAAAATGTAAAGTTAAACTGCTGAATTGAATGATGAAATGAAATGAAATTAATTTTTGTATATGTATTTATATTATATTAATTTTATGTATGTATGCGTTCAAGACATTTCTTTTTTGTACTCTGTATTTTGATATACATATATGTATGCCATTTGATGAAAAAAAGCGCATCTGCTGCAAAGATTTGATAAGTGTTATCCCACTTCAACATCATCGGACAGAACCGTTCGCAAGTGGATTGAAAAATTTAAAATGGTTTAAAAAAAATTTTGGATGACGTAAAAGTTAAGTTGAGCGAGATAGCTGAACGCCAAAAGGAATCAAAGGAACGCGTTGGTCTTATCGTGCTTGTATATTTGGGCATACAAGCTGTGTTCGGAGTGGGTGTCGCGCGAGCTCATGATCGAACAAAAATGACAACGTGTTGATGATTCTGAGTAGTGCTTGGCCATGATTAAACCCAATAAACTTGATTTTTTCCACATATACGTCACTATGGATTGATATGGATACATGGTTGCACCACTACACCCCAGAATTCAATCGGCAGTCATCCGAGTGGACTGCGACCGACGAACTCAATTCGAATGACGGAAAGAAGCAACAATCCGCTGGCAACATTGTGGCCTCTTGCAAAGCGTTTTAAAGCTGAAATCGCTGTAAATATAGTACAAAAAAATAATAAGCATTGACTAATCGCTATATAATTTAGTTAACATAGGTGGTTAATATTTTATATATAACTCTAAAATTTATATTAAAAAAAATTGCTATACCTCCGTGTAGGTATATATGTACCTACCTGTCCAGGCAGGTCTATTTAACTGATATTTGGATATTTTATGTTTCATTATAATTATACTAAGGAAAGTCTAGACAAAAACACTTCCGAAGACAAATATAAGTATTACGTCATTTCCTTAACTTTTTTTTTCTTCATATTTGTCTGTATATGAAATAATCCTAAGCACTACCGAACTTCTGAGTATTAACTATTATATCAAGAATATCTTATAACACGTTTCCCGTGTTGTAAGATATTCTTGATTTGTTTAATTCATATAGAACTAAATGTAATCATTCGAATGAAATACATTGATTGGATTTCGATCGACGTACTAAATATAGCGAGACTTAATGAAATGACTCACCGGTTATGTTAAAATCCGACAAACTTATTACATTATAATTTTTCCAGCTTATTTTTTTAAAGAATAACTATTAAAAAACAATTTGGTTGTGGATATGGTTATGTTTAGCCATGGTAATTTTAGTTAAAAATATAGTTATTATAAAAAGTATTTAAAATATTAATATTACGTTTAATTGTTAAACTAATTATATAAACATCTATTTTCTTCCTCTTCTTTTAAATAAATATAAGACAAACTAATAAAAAATTTATTCAAGTATGAAATACTTTATAGATTTACTTTGGTAACAGCGTAATGTTTTGACAATGTCCAAGCATATTAGAACTTAAAAACTTAGAATTACTAAACATTGATGACGGATTTAATATTAATGTAATTTATTAATAATATTGAATTAACAAATCAAACTGGAGCCAAATTATTGAAGATAAGAAAGGCTGCCAATTTCTGTGAATATTCTTATGAAATATTGATTAATAAACTATAATTTGTTTCTACAGCACTCACGGTACGATTCCTAACAAAGAGATACATCGGAGAATACGATCATCAACAAGGTAAATTTTTATTATTGTATTTTTTTTATAATTTCTAAACATGTTATCTGCAATTTGAGAGCCTCATAGTTAAGTGGTTTATGAAGTCTACCATGAATCGAGAGGTATCGGGTTCGAATTCCGGTCAAGACAATTATAATTTAATGTATAACTTATCCGGTCTCTGGAAGGGCTTGACAGCGACCGGGCGAGTGTTTTAACATTATCGCACGCGTGGAAGAGCCACGCTGATGTATATGCTGATGATGATGCACTAATTGGTCTAGCTCGTCGGAAGTGATACCACGGGCTCACAGAATACTGTACTTAAACGTACGTAACTTGTACTGTGTTTCACAAAGTGAGTGAGAATATCGGTGGCCTAAAAAGTCGGGAAAACAACAAATACGCAAACAGTGGCGCGGTTGTCTATGAGCGGCGGTGTATTATTACCATATAGGAGACCGAGCTTCGTTATTCGCTATACCTACAATTAAATAATAAAATATATACAACGAATTTTCAAATGTTTATCACTACATGCCTACGGTAATTGTTTTGTAATAGTTTGTATTTTTCAGGAAAGTTTTTATCCAAATAATATAATTCATAACATACGCCGTGTCCATATTTCTTTATTGTACCTTATTGTGTTCTTTTGTTGAAATTCTTTTTCCATATCTGATCTCAACCACTAAGGAAATCTAGTTGTGTCTGATATTTTTTTCTTTCAGAAAGTAAATACAAGCACGAAGCCATATTAGACGGTGAGCCAATTTTGTTCGAAATACTTGACACTTGTCCTAAGGTAATTATTTTAAATAGTTTTTCTAATCAAATTTATAATTAATAATTGTATAAATGATAGTGGAAAATATTAATTTATTACAATTCACAAAACGGCTTCATTGCGATCGAAATTCTTTACTACGCGAAGCGTGTAATATGTCGTAAAATTATTATAATACGACGAATGTTGTAGCCTAAACTAAAACTTAGTTATTATTTCAGAGCATTGATGAGTTACCGGGTAGTGACATATCGCAGTGGGCCGATGGTCTCTTTCTAGTATATTCAATAACCGATAGAGAGTCCTTTAATTATGTTCGGAGAGCAAAACAGCGACTACAGCGAGACGTCCCCTTAACACTAGTAGGAAACAAAGCCGACATGGTGCATTTACGACAGGTAACAAAAAAAAACACTAAAACTTAATAACATCAACTTAATCTCGCCTGTTTGTATTTTCTAGATTCAACATAAGACCTCAGATGCCGGATGGTGTAAATCGCCTAATTTGACATTAATGATTACATTCATAGCGACAATTATGTCGCTATGAATTAATAATCCAATTTAAATGTAACGGATACTATCACTTTATTTCCAATAACTAAGAATGTAAAATTAATAAATAATCACCAGGTAAGCCCAGAAGAGGGTGAAATCCTGGCTAAGGACTTCGAATGTAGTTTTGCTGAAGTTGCTGCTGCAGAACAAGTAAACCAAGTTGGTGAGGTATTCCATGAGTTATGTCGAGAAGTACTTACGCATCGCCGGAGAGCTAAGCATAGCTTGCTCGATAGAATGTTAGGCTCCAAAACGGCATACAGAGTGTACTCGCGAGGAAAAAGCGACAGTGCTTTGCCAAAGGACTAGTATATCTTAATTAATTTTTTATTATATTTGTTGTAGCTATAGTACAATTTTTATAGAAAAAGGCGCAAAAATAGGTTATTAATCACGTAACAACGTGTGACAACGAAATTCTAAACCGTAATAGGATGTATGCTAATGAATTACTCATTTGATATCGTATTCGTTAAATATTTGTATGAAAAATGTGTCGATAATTACAGTAATATGAATAAAAGCTGTGTAATTCAAATACATAATGATGTAGATAATTATAATGTTCTTATGTACCTATTTAAGTTAGATTCTGAAGTATATATAAATTTATTATAAATTTAACACGCATAGAACCTACTTATGCAACAATATTGTTAACGTATTAAAAGCATGATTATAGTTAATAAAGATATTGTAAAAATTGTTGTGGATAATATAACAATGAGAAAATCAGTAGTTTTTAATATTAAAAAAACGCAGATGTACCCTAAAATAAACTTACATACCTAAGTACTTATGTGACATATTGCTCGCCCACACGCCGCAGTCGCAGCTGACATTATTAGTATTTTTTAACGTACGATTTGTTAAATTGAGATAATTTTGTTTAAATATTATCTAAGAATATAATATATATACGTATATTAAGACAAATTATACCCCTAGTAGAAGTTACTGTTTATTGATTTATTTTTATTATCTAATAAGTTCTTTTGACGGTAAAATTTGAAATATGTTAAAATTGCCTAAGCCATATAATCTCGCTTTATTTATTTTTAATTAAGTCAATACAAGCAAGGAGAAATAAATTCTTATTGCGTTAACATTATCACATTAATTAATTTTTAAATTTCGCATTAATTTATTATTAAACTCTTTTCTTGTGTACTTTTTTGTCTCAAAACTTCTAATAAATAATCTACTGAAATGTTTGTTTCTAGTGTCAAGTCCCAATATAAATAGCCAAGTTATTTCACAGCTTTTAATTGCCATACAATATACTAAACAGCTATTAAAAGACTAGATGACACAAAGGCAACCCCAGAGTCAGACATAAATACGGGGTAATCGGTAAAGTGGCCCTAAGTTAAAATAAAAGCGCCTCCCTTCACAGTAGGGTGCTTCGATCCTGACCAATGAGAATACGGCCTTTGATTTGCGTCACTAGCTTGATAGTTGTCATTTTTGAAAGATTTAAAGATGGCATCGTTGTTTGATTGTCTGTTGCCGCTATTATTTCATATGAACAGACTTTGGGGTGCCACATCATCCCATTGAAAGGGAATTCAATACGTCGTATTTTGATGTGAAAATGATGACATTATATGTTGCTGTACTATCGGTGCTATGGCTTGCGACTTTCATTCATATTTAAAACCGTGTTAAGCTGTAAAGTTCATATGGCCGACAGCAGATAGCCATTCAACAAAAAAATAATGTATTATTTGATTTTTAGAAATAACTTTTTATATATATAAAAACTGTGGGAAACGAGCAGAAAGTTCACCTAGAATAAGCGGTTGGTTGCTTGCTTGTCTCTAATGGTTTAGGCTAAGCTAAGTATTAAGCCGGTTGAATGGAATTTTGACTGGAGTTAATAATTTGTTGTGATTTCGTCCCGAAATACATCGCAAACAGAAAAAATTGTTGTTGTTTACTCTCTTAGATCACATTTGTATCGTAGTTATTTCGAGGTGAATATTAGCTACATATCAAATAAAATGACCAGTTTGTATAGTCCTTATCTAAATAAAAATGAGAGTAGTTCTATGTAGATGTTCAAGATAATATTGTTTTTGGTTAAAATACATGCTAATTGTTATATTGTACAAATAAGTTGAAAAAGTTAAAAGTTAAAAGGTTTAAAGGAACGAATATATTACTAAAATTAAATATTGTTAAAATTATTTTTTAGTATATCACATATTAGCTAAGTCTGTTTCTTTTTGTATAGAAAAAAGTAGTCAGAACAAATAAAAAAGTAGCTTTTAACAAGTTTTATAATTTATATAAATCTATTTTTATAATAATATAACTACTTGCTGACAAGGTAAACGTAATGCCATATACACAAACATGAAAGTAAGATGTGCTGGGCTTTTTATAGACATTATTAACCCTTCTCTAGAACTCAATTATATATCTCTGATCGTTTAGGCAGCGATCATAAGAAATATTATCGTTTTTGCAAATCCAACTCCCACTAAAAAACCTTTTAATTTTTCCATTTAAGTAACCTATGTTACTCACTAATAACCAAGTTTTCTATTGGTTAAAAAAGATTAGAAATATCGGTTCAGTAGATCTAGAGATCACCCCCTACATCGTGACAAACATACAAACCTTATCTCCTTTTAGTATTGGTATAGTTGTGTTCTCATTGACAAAGTTAGCGAATAGCTCATGGGAGGGTGAAAAACATAAATGCCCGATAGCGTTTTAACTACGTGCCCGTAGTACACATCGGTCCTGCGCGTGATTCACTTCGCTTTTGGTATCCAGTGTGAGAATTACGATTTCGAATCGATTAAATCATTTTCCAATTGCTGCTTTAGTTCGTGATTTTTTAAATATCTATTGTGAAGTGTTTATCTTCCAATTAATAATTTGGTAAGCTATATTTAAGCTACATTTGCAAAAGTTGCATAAGCGAATTAATTGCCAATGCGACTTAATTAAATTAAATTGTCATTTTAATGTAATATTATTTTTACTGATATAGCGGAAACCGGAGCAGTTGGATCTCCTATATGTTAAACGCCCATGGACAACTGCGCCATAGTCCGCCCATTGGTTGTGTTGCCGGCTTTTACGCCACTTAAGCGGCATTTTTAAGGGTTTCCGATCCTCCGATTTGAATCCTCACTCACTTTGCGAAACAGTTTTTTATTAATACTATAGCGGACGACGGAGCAGGTGGGTGGCCTATGGTAAGAGAACACCGCCGCTCATGAACAACCACGCCACGGTCTGCGTACTCGTTGTGATGTCGGCTTTTTACTCCGACAACACAACCTTTTTAAGCAGCACTTTTAATGAACTCCGATATCCTCTCTCACTCTGTGAAACACAGTACAAGTATCGTTTCACGCTGAGTACTCCTCCCATTAGCATTTAGCATTAATATTTATATTTTTACATATTTCATAAACCTATATTGATTATCTATTGCATCTCGGATGATGAAAGCGGTAGCATAATGGTGATACATAGGGATATTCCAAACCATTTGTTTCAAATATCTTCATCGCTAAGCGAATTTCAGAGATATGACGAAGCTTAAATTGTTTACTTTGTAATTAGATTACATTCACCTTGAAGGTAAGTATACTTTTGGGCAGACTTAAAATGTTGTAGGCGTTCCGATTCTATTTAAAGTTATTTATATATAAATGAATGTATGTGAACCAATAGGTCACATAAAAAAACGACGCGGTGGGTCTTGTCGTAGCACGTTCGTAGCTTTAGCTACACAATCTCAAATTAATGCGGGCACAACAATGTATCTGAAAATATAAATCTGTAGAAGGTATCACTTATCTATATATAGATAATAATACAGATGCTGCATTCGATCTTATGAGAAAAAATATAACTTCTCTACTCTACTGTACTCAGTAACAGATATGTTTCAATAAGAAAAGATTTATATTTTATTTTTCATTAATAAACTCAAAAACTATACATTTTCAATTATATCTTAATTATATATTTTGTCGTGTCTAATTAAAAGTATGATTTATATACAATTATTTGACAACTATTTGACAATGCTAGTCCCTAACATAAAACATTATCTGAGAAAAATATTATTTTTCACCGAGATGATATATTGTTGAAAGACCGTTTAAGAAAATCATCAAATTGTACCTAAACTCCAATATAAACAAAAAACATGCGACGTTAAATCTATTTAGATTTTTTATTACAATTTCCAGTCAGTTCAATATAATTAAAATATTCTTGATTGTTAAAATTTGTTGAATACTTAAAGCTGTAAGTTGTTTTCTGCTGACAATAGATTGTGAGTTATTAAGATAATACTAATAATAAACATCAAGATTTTTTAATTTAGAATGTATGACGCATATACTGACGCACTAAATGTGCCGGCTCGTCCGAAATGATACCACGGGCTTAACAGAACAATTAACGTAAAATGATACTTGTACTCGTTTTGCTGAGTGTGTGAGGATATCGGATACCCTTCAAAATGCCGTTCAAGTGGTTGAAAAATGCCGACAACACAACCAAACGCAGACTTTGGCATGGTTGTTCTTGGGCGGCGATGTTCTCTTACCAGTTACCATATAGGAGACCAATCTGCTTCCTTGAATGCTATAAAATAAAAATATTAAATGTAAGGCAAAAAATATGAGGTGAAATATTACGAGAAACAAGGCACGTTTTCATAATCTATAATTCGAAATAACCTTATGTTAGCGTTAAATTAAATCAGAATTAGAGCCGATAGTAACATCGTGTTAATGTTATTAATTAATTTTCACTTACTTGTTAACTCGTAAACATTTTGCCAATAATGGTTTTTGGACACGGCCATTGGTTGTTAATCTTCTGTTGAATTATTTACCACAAAATGCGAATTACAAGTATTTCTATACAATGAATCAATCAAAATACAATAATATACGGTAAGTGTAAATTATATTAATAAAATCAATATTTCCATAGTAAAATATATAAAAAAATTTATTTAATATATATATCGAAGGTGAGGAGAGATGAGAGAAAATGTGAATGTATCTATTTTAAAAACCTGACAATGTTCATTCACATCTAAAACTAATTTTTAAATATTATGTTATTTAATATTATGAATCGGCATTGTTATGAGCTCTATTTAAACAAATTAAACAATAAGCTCATCCTACTTTCCGAAACAAGTGAGCCGCATCAAACTATGCACAAAACAGCACAAAAAATTATGTATGAAAACCCAATTAAAAGTTAGGGTAATTTTTTATTTCAATTTCGAAAGCAAGAAGCTACCGACTTTCCGATGTTATTATTGAAGTTTCTTTTGTTGACAACCCTCCGTTGAACACCGGGCCTATTTTATCCTGACAGAATCATCCGGACCATTGTATGACCATCTATACTTACAAGGATTATCCTCGCGTTATTACCTGTTTTGCGAAACTACATAATTATACCAAAAGAATACAATATTGCCGACTAAGTGACCGACGAATAAATAATGAGCCAATGCTACTGTGGATTTTTAGAAAACATTGAAACCAATTTTGAAAAAAACTGTACTGTAAAATTGTAATTATTTTTGGAATAAAATAAGTTGTGTTTTACACTTTTTATCATTCGTTCACAAAATTAAATTAACAACAACATAACTTAAAATTAACTTAAAAAAAGAGTAATTTAATTCATTTTTAGATTGATTTTCAGTATTCCCTATTATTATTGAACGAGTAATTGAAAAACACTTAAAAACAATTATATGTTAGTGTTTCAATAGTACTCGACATAAAAGCCGTTTAATTTAACGAGCGGTCGAATAATATGCACAAAGAATAAAAGTTTTTAACCGAGTACTTCGCTTTATACTAAAAAGATGTTAGCGGTTGTAAACAATTGTTCTTTATTTCTTACATTTGTTGCATTTCTGTCCTTTTTCTTGTACTCTATGATTGAAACACAAGGGCACTTCAACAACCACAAGTGACTATCCGTCATTCGAGGGATGCATTCGCACGTAATTATTACTGTGAGAAAATTGGTGCAGTAAGATGTTGAACTACTTAGCGTTAAACAATATAATTTAAAATAATATGTTTATTATTACATACGTTATATTTATAAAGCAAGTGTATTTTATTTACTTTACTCTAAACTTTGAGTATAGAAAAGATAAAGGAAGTTATGGATGTCTTCGCTTCGTTTCTTACTAGTTATACTTCATAGTTATAATTTTGTATTGCTTCAACATTGTTTTAAATATTCTGAAACTCTCGCGCGTGTACATTAATATTGCAAAACAAGACAAAACAGTTTAAGAAAAGATCAAATTTCAACAAAGCTTAAAAGTGAGGGGGTATGCTAAAATTAGTCTCAAGTTAAATATACTTTTTGTTCTTTTCAGAGCCTCACCTACAATGCATGCGATTCCAAGCTCATCAAGTAAGTAAATACTAATATACTACGATTAAATTACATGATTCACGTAAAACGAACTGGTTTCTTATAGGATACACTTTTTTACAATTTTTTAATTTCCCAAATGAAACCACAATGAATTGTTGAACGCATAGAGTTTGTATGTGATGATGACGTGTCACTGCCTGACGGCTAATTTGGGTGGAAACAAAATGGTATTCCCACGCGTGCGGGACGCATCTGCCTTCGTTCCCTGCGAATTACTCGATAACGATAGTAGCCAATTAATGACATGATTAGTATCCTATTTAGCTACTAAAAACAACTGACGTGATCATAATAATCGATTTCGGAAATGTTAGTATTTATTTTAAAGATATTCTGTTGTCACCAACCAACCGAAGATTGACATAATAGAAACATACTAGAATTTGACAATACGTATGTTAATAAGAACATCTTTTCTATATTATATTTGATTAAAATTTAAATTATTGCTTATAATTTTATTAATTGTTCTTATTAATATTAAAAATCATCAGAAAGAAAACCTTTCAGAAACTCATTCAGAAAGTTGATGTTTACTTTCTACTGAACAAAATTTTCACAATATGAAGAATATCCCATGTACTTAATAAACGATTAATGGTTATCTGCAACTGTAATATGTAATCAAATTTTTTCAAGTCACGCAATGTTGATTGCGAAACAGGTGACAGGTTTCACGTTAGGGTCGTTTTAAATAATATTTCAATGCTATTCTAAGTTCACAAAATCATTTAATATATATTTAAGTCACGCTATTGTTATTCAAATAGTTTTTTTCATAATAATAAAAAATAGTTTTACACAAATAATATTTATTTATACAAAAGATAATATTTGTATTGCACACGTTGTACTCAAAAAATATTGGTTGCCTGTAAAGTCGGTATACGGGCGAAAGTTTTACGTGAAAACGACTTTGAGTGGTAAAATAATTTTAATGTGAATATTCATTCATATAGTAGGAAGAAGGATGAAATAATAGTAAC
>DWCF01006461.1:0-12372 GCA_018230265.1 Delias oraia
ATATTTCAGCCCTAAGACGCTACTGCTGGACATAGGCTCCCCCTTGGACTTCCAAGAGCACCTGTCGGAGGCGACCTGCATCCAGCGTCTTCCGGCGACCTTTATAAGTTCGTCTGTCGACCTTGTGGGTGGACGGCCCACGCTGCGTTTGCCGGTCCGTGGTCTCCACTATAACTCTTTTTATAATATCAACAACTATTAATTGTTTATAATACGATACAAATTATAAAACAGTATATGAGAGAATATCCTTCTTATATAGGAGTTAGGTGATTTTATACATTTCTTTTCAATTTTGTCTTCCATTTTTTCTGTTTGAGTATTTAGTCATCTCTTGTAATAGATGTATACAACCTTAACGGTGTACTTACAATATATTACAAGGTTGTCAGCAATAAAAAAGGGGTAAGAAAAAATGAATAAAACGGAAAACGTTAAAATAAAAGCGCCCGCGAATATATACGACTTCCTTGAGGAAATAATAATGCTGTTTGCAATTCATTTGCCTCTACCTGACTACCCTCGTCTTTTGAAAACAACGGATGGATATTTTTCAACCCCTCCTTACATTTTTCTCCGGGATTTTTTCACAAACCCTTTACTTCCCGACGAAATCAAAGCGTAATGACAACGGTCGAGTAGACGTTCGCAAGTGAAAATTCAAAAATTACTTCGAAGCGATAAATTGCTTAAACTAGATATATTATACATGTATTTTATCATTTTAAAGACTTTTTTTAAAACACAGACAGTTTTTTTTGAATTTATAGTATTATGTTAAACAACATTTCACTATGACTAATACTGAAAATTATTTTTTCCTTAGTTGATTAAGTCAATGTTTCAGCGATATATTTCTTTGCAGTTATTAAATAATTTGAACTCATTCGCTATTACAGGAATAGCAATAAATAACATGTAATTCTCTTTTAAAATTAAAATATTTTATCCTCGTTGAATATTAGTCACAAAATTTGAGAGAGCTTCATAACTTAATTGTTTTAACACATATAAAACCATGAAGCGAGAGGTATCTGGTTCGAATCCCAGTCCGAACAATTATATATTATAATTTAAGAGCCGGGCGAGTGTTTTAATATTTTAGCACCCGTAGGAGAGCCATGCTGACGCACCAATTGGGCCGGCCCGTCAGAAGCTCACTGAATACTCAGCGTGAAACGGTCATGGGCGGTGGTATCGTACTTTATAGAAGACCCACTTGCTCCGTTGTCCCCTATAAAATAAAAAAATAACCTTTAAAATTGATTCAAAAAATTCACTTACTACCTTATGCCGTAGCTATCGAAAGCCCGACAAATGGTGTGTCGCGAAGAAAAATCAAAGTGTAACAAGGAGCTGGCTTGCTTACATTAAAAAAACGTAATTGTAACAAACCGCCCTCCGTTATTAATTTACCTCGTTTATTCCTGTCACTCCCTTCACGGCACACTGGGAAAAAGTCGCTAGTTAAAATATTCATTCGAAATCTCCCACGAATGGGGGAAATTTGGAATAAAAAGATTTTTTTTTATTGTATAAATATATAATAACAATCTAATTGTATAATTTAACTATTATTAATTAAATATCTTAACTATTGTCAACAGTAAATAAATATAATTTTAGTAAAAAATTGACCATACAATATTCGCGCTTTATAAATGTGATAATACTAAATTTTATGCTTTTGAAATAAAAAATAATAAACATTTTGCTTATACCATCAGTAAATATTTTTTTTTGTCTGCTTACATTTTATGTGTTTCTTTAGTTCTTAATAACTAGTGGTATAGGCAGACGTCGCCCTGCCCGTTAAGTTACCTACCACGTTTGACTTACATGAGATTTTTAATTATATTTTGACCAATTTACACAAAATTGTTATAAATCATAGCATACGTGTTATTCTGGTGTATGAGCTATATTATTGTTGTTTTATAAAATATCGTTTGGTAGTTTTTACGTGAAAGAGTAACAAATATCCATTCATCTATCATTACATACTTTCGCGTTTATTATATTAGTAGCATAAGCACATATTTGGATATATGCCTGTTATTATTTTTTATATTAAATATATATATTATGCGTGATAAGGATATATACACACATAAAAAGCTCCAATACATAATGGTTTATGACTTTATTCCAATAATTCCAAAGTAATTCATTAACAGTTATATCATGGGCTAAATCAACTCATGTCATAATGACGTCAGGTTCAATTTAAGAAAGTTTCAGTTACAGAACAGTAATAGATCTTTCTTTGAATATTGAGGTGGAGAGGTCTCAAGAGGATTGTGAGAGTCACTTAAAATGTTTGATGAGCAGTCGAGATTGGAACAAGCATGGATGCAATCAGAAACTTTTCATTGATCGTCTATTTGGGTATTTAAAATTTACAACTACAACTTTTATGGTATAGCATGCAACAGACGGGTCTCTTATATGGTAAGAGATCCGCCACCCATGAACAACCACGCCAAAATCTGCGCTTTGGTTGTGTTGCTTTGTTTTTATGCCATTTTAACAGTTTAGTACTTTCAAGGGCCTTGGATATCCGCACTATATATCCGACTTCGAGCGAGCCGGCCGAATTAGTGACAGTTTTAGGACTCGAAAGCCAAAGTTATGCCTTAACAAAAACAGAATAAATAATTTTTTTTTATTCGGACCGGGATCGAACCCTCTCGCTTGCCTCGAATACTTCTCGCTTCGTATTACGTTTCGAAGATCACATAGCTACACTATAGAAATTTAAGTTATTATTTTTATAAATGTAACTTTAATATGACTTTAAATAGTAATTAAAAAAGGTTTCTCAAAATTTATAAGCGGTTAGCCTTAATTTAATTGCATTAAATGTAAGTAAATGTTGAAATCAGATTGCAGAAGCGAACCTCAAAAAAGCCCTCGCATCAAACGCGCCGACACGCGGGTCGCATTCCACTCTCGAATCTTTTTTAAATCCCGGTAACAAGCCAATAAATCCGTGCACATTTTTCCAACCCCGGATCCTCATCCCGGAAAAGGCTTAGAGCGATTACACTCAAATTTACTTAACACTCAACACATTAAACACGCTAATAAGGATCTTTTATGTAATTTTCTTATCTATTCCGGCATCTCGCTCCGGCCGTTTTAATTTGATAATCGTTCGAAATTAGATTTTGCAAATTTCGTTATGCAAATTGAATCCCGAATATGATTAATTTTATGTTAGGACAAAGGATATGGGAATGTTGCTTGATTGGATAGAAGTTAGCTTTGCTGTTCTCGCTGGCGAAATATATGCTGTACAAGCCAGTTACATGCCCATACGATTGTTTAATGTTATAAAGACTGAAGATTAATGTTCTATAAAAACTAACGAGGAAATTTTCAAACGTTATACAGTTAACTTACGTATTAAAAAATCATTTATTGAACATAGGATTTAATAATCACTTGATAATTGTCATAATTTATTTACAACAATTATTGACGTCAAAATATATATATATCTACTTTTAACTAAGTACATATACGCTATTACCAAAGCCCTAGTGCAGAAGAAACGGCAAAAAACTGCACTGCGACTTTTTCTTGACGCATTGATCCCAAGTTATGTGTTTTTTTAGTATAGCGGACTACGGAGAAGGTGGGTCTCCCATATGATAAGAGAACACCCCTGACCATGGACAACCGCGCCACAATCCGCGCAATGGTTGTGTTGCCGACTTTTTACGCTACTCTAGCGTAATTTTTAATGGCCTCTGATATCCTCACTCCCTCTGCGAAACACAGTACAAGTGCCGTTTCACGCTGAGTATTCTGTGAGCCCGTGGTATTACTTCGGATGAACCGGCCCAAATAGTGCGTCCGCACATGCTTCAGCACAGGTGTGACACTATTAAGGCACTTGCCCGGCTACTGTCAAGCCATTCCAGAGACCGAATAAATTATAAATTAAATTATAATTTATTATTATCCGGACCGGGATTCGAACCCGATACCTCTCGCTTTATGGTAGATTTATTAAACCACTTAGCTACGAGGCCACGACGATTTTACAATATAATTAACTTACTAGATCATTCAAAATAAAAAAATAAGTACACAATTTACAAAAAAAGACAAATATGAAAGAAGATGAAGAATTATATGTAAATTAAGGTTCTTAAATATCCCTGGCTTAAACATTAATTGTCATCTCACTTCCCAACCGTAGAAATGAGGAATGATGGAGCTATTCCACTAAAACTCTAGTCACATGTGGCAACTGTTCAAACGCGACTTGAAGACCTCGGAGCTATAAATTTCTGATATAAATTATTCAGATTCGTCATCAGATACTCGGATTAATAATTACTATTCACAACTGGCGAGCGCAGAAGGCGTCCGTGATTAGCGATACGTCACGAGTAAATATGGCAACACTTATTTCACGATTTATATCAAGGGAGAGTGGGGTAATGGGGACACTTGGCAATAAATCTACGAAGTGATTTGGTACAAAGCACTGAGCCCACGGTGTAAGCTCTCTTCGGCCAGGAACATCCATTGTGGGCCGCATACCCACGGAATCCGATAATGCCTTGAGATTGTACCGTCTTTGCTTTAACACCTCTCAATACTGATTTATTCAGTCAACTATTTGTATTTGTTGTGAATTATGTTTGTATAGGTACAATTTAGCTGTTGAAATATTGAATATAATTAAAAGAATTAAATTATTTTTTATTTCATTTAAAAAATTATTAATTCTACCTACATATTCTCAGTAAAGCTTAATGTACATAAACATATTAAATATATTATATGATTAACAACAATTTTTTATATATACCTACTTAGTACTGTAGTAAAACAGCAGCTAGTCTTAAAGATCTTATTTGTAAAAAGAATAAACTTGTAAATTTAACTAAACTATATATTATTATAACGAAATAATAATAATTTTATTGTGGACAACGGAGCAGATGGATCTCCTAAATGGTGAGAGAACTAAGAGAACACCACCGTCCATGAACAACTGCGCTACAGTCGACGCATTGATTGTGTTGCGAGCTTTTTACGCCGCTTAGTGTTCTGTGAACCCGTGGTATCATTTCGGGTGAGCCGGCCCAAATAGTGCGTCAACATATGGTTCAGAATGACTCTCCTACGTTTATGACAGTATTAAGACATTCGCCCAGCCACGGTCAAGCCCTTCCAAAGACAGAATAAATTATAAATAAAACTATTACTGTACGGACCAGAATTCAAACCCGATACCTCTCGCTTCATGGTACACTTTTAAAATCATTAGGCTACGAGGCTCTCCAGTTGTATTGTTAGTTGAAATGTTGAAAAAGCCACTAATGTAAACTTGTGTCGCAATATAGTAAGCCCAAGAAGATTTTAATATGTCATTGGCGTAGCAGCGCGCCGTGTGTGCGACCCGGCGTCGGATAAACTTAATCTATAAATCAAGAACAGAAACTATTTCGTAATTAGATCGTATTTAGGACGGGGTACAACACCTTTGGCTCCTTGAGAAAACGCCTCACAAAGGGTCCGAAGGTAAAGGCTCCGTTGCTTTCGAGCACCTCTTTCACGGCTAATATCCCCAGTAAATGGATCTCAAATATTTTGTCTCATAACTGTTGGGGCGAAACGATATCATGTTTATTGCTTTCCGGGATACTATCAAGGAGCTCTCTAAGATTTATTAAATAAACTTCAGCTATCTTATTATCCACTAGATTTTACTACTAATGCATGTTATGTCGTGCAAAAATACCTTATGTTACCATGTTTTTACTTTCATTTAATAGAAATATTCTTATAAATTGCTGATTAGTGTATATTGCGCTGTTATTTGATAAGTGCCGATAACATTAATAAATGGTACGATAGCATTTACTTGTTCGTAAAGAATAAGATAACTGAAGTTAGTATAATTTAAAAATAAATACAATGGCAAATTAATATCAAAGTAAATATAAATAAAGAAAAATTGAAACAATAAAAGCCTCTTACAGAAAAATCTTCCATTGTATGGAAACGTTTGATGTTTGCGTACTTAGTATTTAATAAGTTGATCCTATTACAATGTCCAGGTAACGCGTCACAATGGAGCCGGGACGCTAACAAGATTATAACTTTATTTCGTAAATTAATAAAAAGTAGCGAGCCGTGTGTTACATTTCACCCCAATTTCTGTAATATTAGCGTCAACGATACGGGAATGAATTATTTTTATTTTCAATTTCGAAGTTTATATGTCAATTTTTTAATCAATGTCATATTGGTTTGGCTAGAGACGAGTTTTTTGAAAGGCCAAATTAAAATAAGAATATTAATATATTTTTCAAATTATATAAATAAATATAAATTATAGAAAAGCCATATAGATTCTATCTATCATGATATTATAAAGCTAAAGAGCTTAAACATAGTAAAAACCCAATCCAAATCTCTTTAATTTGAACGCGCTAATTTTAAAACTGCTTGTCCATTTTGAAAAATTCTTTCAGTGTTGGATAGTATATTTATTGATAAAGGTATACTATCATAATTTACTATAATCTATACATATTTTTAAAAAATAGAGATACTTAAACTCCAATAATGTAACCCAAAGTGAAAAAATTACCAAACATATAACCTAGTTAGAAGATTTGTGTGTGTGTTATAAATTCATGAGAGATCGGGGTGAGCTACTAGTATTCAAAAATAAAAATCGGTCTCAAAAAAGGTACTATCTAATTTATTCTATGTAATAAATATAAGCTTGAAGTTCTGATACATTGCTAGCGGACATTGGCAAAATAGTGTAGACACATGTCATATAATCCGTGTTAATGAAACAATAAATTGGTATTCCGAGTATGAACAACACTCGTCCAATATTTTCCCCCACACTTGTCTAGAGTGACGCGTACTGTCTCTCATTAACTTAATATCCGTTATGGTTTTTATTTGCGGTGCATGCTTTATTAAAGGAACTCCAGCATGTTTACTACTCACAGATATTTACAATTTCTCTATGTAAAATTATTGTTTTTATTACATGGGCACGTACACTTAGTTTATAATGGCATTTGTGCAGTTTTTAGTTTTAAAATAAATTCTAGTCATACCTTAGTATAAAATAAATAATTAATTAAATGTAAAATATCTCCTTTATGTGTTACATATATTTTAGAAAAAATTGTTATTTTAAACACATAGGTTACGCCAAGATGGTGTACTGTATATTTATGCATTGTTGACTCGAATAATATTAAATTACAAGATTGAGTTAGGAAAACAATATATTACTAGGAATAAGGATAAAATAGCGGTAGGTACCTAGTTTTAGGTAATCTGAAACAAGAAAAAAACTTTCTTGGGGAAATTGTGTGTTCGCTTATATCATAAATTTAAGAAGTACTTTAATTAAGAAACTTTATTATAACATAAATCAATAAACAGAAGACACATATACATGAAAACATATACACGAGCACCAACTAGTACCTTTCAAAGTAGCAAATAGCTTATAAATGAACCAAATATTGTAAAATTAAACCCTATGAGTTTCTTGTTGGTTCTTATCGTAGAACTTACGAAGCAATGGTAGCTTTACTATTGTAAATCGTCTTGCAAAAGTGTCCCTTATTTGAATAAATTCTTTTGAACTTTAAGTTAAATAAATTCCACATATCTTAATTGCAAATTTAATAGAAATATGTAGGATGAAACATTAATTTAACAGAAATTTATAAACGTACTTAAGACTAAAATAAAATTATACATAGAATAAACTTCAACTTTATAATAACAAAAAAAAATCGACCAACGAGTTGGTGATACTAACATATAACCCCTCAGGTACTAAGACACGTCAAACGTATAATCCTCGTTTTTATGTAAGGGTAAACAAATGAACATCAGTTGTAAAAGCAAAATTACTTAATACCAATACACGTATCTGCGGATAAGTCATATCAACACCCTTCTTAGAGCTGTCGTCTTGAGGTAATAAGCGTAATGAGGGCCTCAAATAATATCTTGAGCGACACTCCTCATATGCAGTAATCTTGGGATTAGTAGCTCTACTCAATGATAAGTGCTTACTTAGTATGATTTGTGAGTAGAGAATTTGCTTCGACAATTTAATTCAAACTTTAAGAATTCTTTTGAAGTTTCTACTATGATTTAACTATCTTTAAAAGTTATTTTTTATGGTACAACGGAGCAGGTGGGTCTCCTATATATTAAGAGAACACCGCTGCCCATGGCAAACCGCGCCACAGTCCACCAATTGGTTGTGATGCCGGCTTTTTACGCCGGTTAAGCGGCAAGTTTTAAGGGCCTCCGATACAATCACTCAGCGAAACACAGGAGAGGTACCGTTTCAAGTACAATAGCTACCAATACCAATGTCAATAGTGTGACGAGCCATCCCAATTAGTGCGTCAGCATGGCTCTCTCATGAGTGAGATACAGTCTCAAATTTATCGTACTTAGTGTAAATTTACAAATTTACGTTAATTTTTGTATAACTAAATATGAGATAGTTGTTTATATATTTCATCGGTTTTGCACAATTGTTTTTACAAAAAGATGAAAGCAAATTATAATCTTTTGATCTATGAATACAGAACATTGTTTGCTATTATATAAATTTCTTTTCACATACAAAATATGGTCTTTCTTCAGCCGCAAACCCACAACGAAGGGTCAAAAGAAGTTGGCAACCACGAATGGGCATTAATGAGGGAGGTTAGGTCGTACGAGTGTTGGGAGATTCAGTAGAATAAACGACTGATTCGTTTTTCCCGTGAGATGGGGTCAGTTCTTTCATAAGAATCTATGTATTTTATGAGTTCTTAATTTTAAATAAATCCCTGCTCTTAATGATCTTTTTTGATCAGTCAGTTTACATTGAGAAACCAAACAAGTATCTCGATAAGAGAGCACAAAAATGCTGTTATTTAAAAGTTCTGTGTAAAGTATTCATCAGCAGCCTATCAAGTCCACTGCTGGACATAGGCCTCCCCCAGCTGGAAATAGGCCCATTGGAGGAGGCCTATGTGTAAAGTATTGTACCTGTACCTTCCAAAAAATCAAAAAGGAGAATATTGTTTCGACACGCATTTTTATTGTTTTAACGAAAGTATGCATTTAGTTTTGCAATCGTAGAAGTTGGCTTAAAGGTCAATGGAAGATCAAACATGTAAGTTCTGTTTGTTTTTTAAATTTTGACAAAGCTTATGATTTTAAATGACGCCACTAAGCCCCTTGAAGCGTCGTTTCGCCTGTCCAAACATATCAAAACCATGAATGCTGAACCCACTCGCTGACCTCTTTTAATTAAGCAGTCACTATGCAACCTGCATTAATTCGCTCCACCTGCCCACCTTTCAGCGTAACCCTTTACCTAGGACAAGGATTGTGTCGATTCCACAAGATAATGCTCCGTATTTACTTTGATTCTCATCGTTAAAAGTTTGGGGGCTGACGAGGGCCGTCGTTAGGCTCCTAATGGCCCCCATTTGTCTTGTCCGGCCTCTAGTTGTGCCCCGCTAATGAAATTATTGCCACAACTATAGTAACGGTTATAAATACCCCTGAAAGGTCCGGACGCCACCTTGTTTCGCACTAATGGACCGGTCAACTGTAAACTGCGTTTTCAATGTTATTACAATCAGGGTTAAAAATACTAAAGGGCGGAAGTTGCATTTGATTTTTCATTAGTGGAAGACATTTGTTCCGTAAATGAACTTGACAAGTTCAAAGGGCTGCTTTGATATTTATAGTCTACGTGTTTTATTAAAACATTCTCTTGTACAAACTTTATTTACACAACAACGCCAACTACTTAAAAATTGTTATGTTCATGTATTGTTAAAATTTATTAAGGTTCAAAGATATGTGTGGTCTTGTTAGTGTAATGTTTTTCTCTTGATAATGCTTTGAATTAATTTTGTCTTAATCAATGAACCCATAAACAATAGCGCCACAGTCCGCAAATTGGATGTGTTGCCGGATTTTTACCGGCACTTTTAAGGACCTCCGATATCGTCACTCACTCTGCGAAACACAGTACAAGTACCATTTCACGCTGAGTATTCTGTGAGTCCGTGGTATCACTTTGGACGAGCCGGCCCAATTTGTGCGTCAGCATATGCTTCAGAAATTTAAGGAGAATATATTAAATCATTAATGTTACACATAGATAATACGATGAATACAATTTCTCACAAGATATTAACCGGAGAAAAAAAATAAAGCACTACAATAAAGTCATGTCTCCGCAAATGACAGTTGTCAATGAGTTGCGAGAGTATAAACTTGGTGATATGAACACAATAAAACGTAGCAATCTTCAACGTTTGGGAATGTGTTGGGCAAGAATGCCATCTGCGTTGGACAATCAAAACTTTGGGCGGAATTTTCTGCTCAACGTCCGAACATGTTACAGACAGCACCGCTTACTGAGCGAGTCTAGCATTGTGAAATTAGAAGTTAGGAATATTACAATGTTTTCACTTATATTGAATTAAACACTTAAAAGAAGTATTTTCCATTTCTTCTGATTAAAAACATTTCTTAATGTAGCTAGTAATAATATAAAATAATAGTTAAATTTTACACAATAAATACTTTTCTATAAATTAAGGCAAATTTTTACATTTTCTTATTATAAGATATGTTAAATGTTGTTATGATATCAAAAACAAACATAATTTACTTAAAGTATTAAGTTTCTTGCATTCAATGGTTTATTTAAGAGTAAAGCGATGAAAGCACTTCCATTGAAACCAATTCGGTGCACCGCAAAGAGATCAGACACTTTGTTGTTCCCTTCAATGAAAAATATAAAACACTCATCTGAAAATTCCCTAATCTTCCACATCAAACGATTCGAACCTTGATATTACACGCGTCATTTGAACGTTCAAAGACATTCCCCGAAAAAATTAAAATAACAAAGCGAACAATGGATTCAATGACAAGGTACCATAGACAACATTCTGCTAATAAAAATATACTCTATGCGCTTCTGTAAAAAATATCTTTCGCGGTGTAAAAGCTTTGTTTAGTCAATAAAGTAAAGATTGAAAATTATAGGATGTTTCTAAAAAATAGGAAATCCCATAGACAGCGCGGTACGTGATGGATCTGTCAGCTTTGTGCACGTTTCCGTTCGGTTAGCTCTCAATGCCGCCAACTCGCAGATTTTAAATGCATGCCGCCATTTCGTGGGCCATTAGCTGAGGTGAAAGAGGCTGACTATGATCGATCGCCCTCACACAATACGTTTCCCTGACTTGTTGAATGGGGCCCTCACGTGTGCACTCGGCTTTACGAACTTTGTAACACTTCAGATGATTACTGCGTGTTTCTTAGTCTTCAGGTGATTAACATTTTCCATTTGTTTTAATGAGTTTGTAAGATATTGATTTAGGTGGCTTACATTTATTACATTTAAAATTAAGAACCTATGATTATTTACGCGTTTATTATTATTATTATTTTAATAAAAATATAATATATAGGAACAAAGTACAAAAACTTAAGAAATACTGTCGATTGAAATGACTAGTTAGTTCAAGTATTTCGTTTCATAGTAGTATGGTTTTAAATAGTATTAAAAAAAATTTACATCGGATGTTTTTCTTGGCTATTCTTTTCAGTCACAATGTGAAATTTTAATATGCTATGTATATATGAAAATCTTGAACTTTAAATTATATAAGTTGTCCTAAATAGAGGGATATTTGAAAAAACAGTGGATTCTAGGTGTAAAGAATTTTATTTTATATATATATATGTAAGCTTTTACCTTTATTTACGGTTATCTGAGAAAATGATACTGGTAATTAAATAAATATTAATATTAAGGATAAATAATAACGAGAGAAAGAGAAAATGTAAATAAATTATAAATTTAATAAATAATTTAGATTCTCCAATAGAACAAAACAGATATATCGAAATCAAGTTGGTCACAATTGAATGCACATATTGTTGAAATTCTGAAATTCAAAGGAGCCGAATCGAATCGACAATGAAGATTAACAATTGTGAACTCACTTTAAGATGCTGGTATCGAAACGTCCATAGCTATTACTATTCATTTTCGAGTCTAGGAATAGAACAATGCACTTCTAGTCGGGCGATACCTTTTGTCTCAAATGCTCTTGGGCATTTATTTTACACGAGGCTGTAAGTAATACTTACCTTTTGCATACAAAACTCAATAAAAACTTAAACTACATTACATATTGGATAATGCATTTTTGCATGAAGAAAGGTTCTCGAGTGGCGACCGCGCACTGGAAAACGCAGAGTGGGACGTCCCGCCACACGATGGAAAGACGATCTAACGAAGGTCGCGGGCAACCGCTGGATCCA
>DWCF01006462.1:0-12371 GCA_018230265.1 Delias oraia
GCGGCGAGGACATCGACGAATCGAAGTTTCAGGTAAAGAAAGTTAAGTGTTAGTACTTTGATATCGAGTATTGTTTCTTGAGACAATATTTTGAATTGGAGGCTTGATTCTGCTTACTCGGACGTTTTCGAAATTATCATGAAGCGAGAGGTGTCCGGTTCGAGTCCCGGTCTGGACAGTCATAATTTAATTTATTCATTTTCTGGAAGGGCTTGACAGTGGCCGGGCGAGTATCTTAATACTGTCGCAACATTGGGAGAGCCATACGGACGCTAGTTGGGCAGGCTCGTCTGAAGTGATACCACTCAGAGAATACCAGCGTGAAACAATATTAGTAGTGAGTTTCGTTAAATCGGATATCAGAGTCCTATTAAGTTACATCGATTAAGTGGCGTAAAAAGCCCGCAAAACAAAGTGAAGCTGCGCTCTACCTCACTTCATCATCGCGACTTCGCGTATCGTGTTCTGTAATCGGACATTCTGCGTCAGCATGGCTCTGCCACGGATAAATCTGTTTGTCGGTATATTGATGTAAAGAAACAAATTTTATTTTACAATTAATTCGGTGTAATTGCGCATTTTGTACAGCATAAAAATTAACTACATTAAAAAAATCACTTTTATACACTTTTTCGAATGTTTTACGATTTTGAGTCCTAGATAAGTCTTTTTTTTAATACGTTCATATTGTTACGTTGCCGCCACAAGCCTCTGACAAGATACATGTACTGAAAATATAACAGCCTGTTAATAAGATTAAAACCTGTAACAGAACACCGCAAAAAGAACACTTAAAACTACAACAGTTCTTGCTAAGAAATACCTCCAATTGCATTAGTACGTGGTATGTATTACATATATGTACAATATTTAGGCCTATTTGCTTTCTCTAAATAAATATGTATGTAAATTAGTTCGTTTCGGGAAAGGTGAGAGTCGGGTCTCGCGAGGGTGTATCCTTATTGCTGAGTTTTTCCATCAAATCGCTACCTTTTCGTTCCCCTTTGAATCGTGCCGAGAAACAATAGGCCTGACTCAAGCGCCTTTTGTCTATGTCTTACACAGTATTGTAACTACTCTAAGATAAATTGTCAAAATTTATTTAATCTCTAGTATCAGTCACTATTAAAAAAAGTTATTATTATCAAACAGAATTTAGTATATATTAATTCATTTAAAAATTAAATATAAAATAATAATTAAATACATAAATATATAAAATATATCAGCTGCCAGCAGGGGTATTTCCAAGCCAATACGACTTTGGGACGTTCAAGAAAAGAGCATACATATTCCTTAAAAGCCTCCAAATACCCACGGCTCTGCGTTGGCTCTGCGGAGAACCGCTTGCCTCAGGTGAACCTCCTGCTCGTTTGCCACCAGTGGTGTAATAAAAATACAGATAGGTATCGGTCTAAGTGGGACCGTCGGGAGTCACAGTAGGTATTCAACCCAAGAGCAAAAGACACGATGCCATTCTTGGTCTCCTGCATGAGAAATACACAGTCTAGTCCCTACACAGCACCAGATTGGGTCACCAAGCATGTATCAAACATATAATACTTTATATTTCCCACTCCGGCGTACTGCGAAAAATTTGGACTATTAAGCTTTTATGCTTAGAATGTATCCGCTTTAGGTAATATTTTTATAAAGATTATAATCTGTATTAATATTTTTTTTGTAACTATGTTATAAAATAAATAAAAAAGACTCTCAATAATTTCTTTTTAAATTCTTCTATTTTATTATTTTTAATTATTCTATTTTCTTAGTGTTAAATAAAACAGACCATAATCAAGGATTTTTAACGTTATCTTAATACTACAAATATTTTTATATTAATTGAACAATATAGTCTTACACCACTTTCAGGATCCAATAATGATACCAAATTCGAAAAACTGAATCACTAATTATTCTCCATTTTTGTAGTTGGATAATTCTTTTGCCTTCTAGAAACTTGCTCACTACTAATAGAACTTAAATGAATGGTTCATATTTAATTTTAAGTATTATCATGAATTGTTTGTTAATATAGAAAAATGTTTATTTTATACTTTTTCAGACAATTTTTTTTAAAAACCATCCTTGTACTTCAAAGAGTATTCTAAAAAAATTAATTTTTAAAAAAACAATTAAATTATTTTTTTTTTATAAGCCTAATCATTTCATCTGTTTTCGACATTGCGTTTAGAAACACATTAAATGTTTCATTTTTATATTATAGATTAGAATTGTTGTAACTTATAGAAAAAATAAAATTTTAATTAAAAATTCGCTACGCATAGGTGTAACAGACGGCCGTTTTTATTTATTCAACAAGAATATTTCCGAATAAAATTCTGATAAACCTTTATTTGTACCCGAAGGACAACAGGCGCACACAAAAGACATGCTTTTTGAATTCTTTTTTATCTACGTAATTCTTTTTGCTTTGTTTTTAATCGATTATTAAAGTCAATTAAATGTTAGTTTAAAAATGCGATGTCGTCAGTAAAGACAAACAAAAAATCGTTTTTTGAATTTATTTAAACACTAAGAAACATACAATTTTTAATTTTATATAGCGGGCAATGGTGCTAGCGCCGCCCGTGACTAGTGAATAGAAGATAAGGACGTGTTTCCGGATTTTTTGGCCGCTTGAGCATTTTTAAGGCCTGCGATATCCGAGTATTCTGTGAGCCCGTGGTATCACAACGGACAAGCCGGCCCAATTAGTGCGTCAACATGGCTCTCCCACGCTGACAGTTTTAAGACACCCTGCCGCTGTCAAATCTTTCCAGATACTTCTGGCACATTTTTTTAAAACCATTAAGTTACGAGGCTCGCAATGGCACTTTAGACACTTTTATGGAAACGGTGGCAAACGAGTAGGATACTCACCTAGGATAAGCGGTCTTCCGCCCATGGACACCTCTAGCCATTGCAAGGCCACGGCTGCGTTGTCAAAAATATTTTTACAATTGATACATATAATGAAATAATTTCCAAGTCCGACTATAGTCTATAATCGTTTTATAATTGAAAATAACTATTATGTGAAATGCACTAAAATTTTAACTAAATTCGCTAAATTTAGATGTTCAGAGTAAGTGGTTGAATAATTTATAAAAATTAATTATTTTTGCTAAATATTTTATTAAACTGTATTTGAATCGAATTATGGTTTTATAATTCAATGCGTATTTAATATGTGAGCCTTTTTAGAGCCTCATAGCTATTTATCCGAAAGATATCGGGTTTGATCCTTGGTTCGAATAAAAAGTTAAAATTTATTTGGTCTTTGGAAGGGTTTTACAATGGCTGGATAAGTGATTCTAAGCAGTGGGGGCATATGTACGAATGTGAAACGGTACTTGTGCTGTGATTCAGTGAGTGAGTGAAAATATCGGAGGCCCGTGATGTACAGCTCAAGCGACGATAGTGACATGATAGTAAACAACGGAGCAGGTGGGTCTGCTACATGGTAAGAGAATACCGTCGCCCATGATTATCCGCGCCACGTCCACGCATTGATTGTATTGCCGGCTTTTTTCGTCGCTTAACCGACACTTTTGAGGACCTCCGATATTGACAATGACTCTGCGAAACAGTACAAGTACCGTTTCACGCTGAGTATTCTGTGATTCAGTGGTATCACTTCGGGCCGCCTCTATTAGTGAGTCAGCATATTCAGCATGGCTCTCCCATGGGTGAATATATAATGCTATGTTATTAATAAATAAAACTTTATTTTCAGTGAAGCAAATTCTAGTTTATTTTCATATCCTTAACAGTTTTTTTAAATTTTAATTTACTTCACTGGTGGCACAGATGGAGCAAACACCTGTGTCCTTGCAGAGCTGCGGGTACGTCGCCGGCCTTTAAGTATGTACACTCTTTTCTTTTAGTTCCTCAAGTCGTATAATTATTTTTTTTAAATACCTATTTTTAAAAAGGTTTTTTTTTTTAAATTTTAACAAAGTATCTTACATAAGTATCTTATAATGTATCTTATAATAGGTCTTTACCTATGAAATTGCCGTTCTGCAGTACTGGCTATTACAAATAAAAATATTTTTTGTTTGGCTAAGAATTCTAATGTCAAATTAGTTTTATTTTAAAAACATGGAATTTTTTTTTTCAAAAGTATTTATTTGTTTATTGGTTAGTGTTTCCATCGCATCTCAATCTTTTTCGTCATCATGGATACGTATCCAACGATACGTATTTAACGTTAAAAATTCGAGTAGTTATATATGAGTGCCGTCGTGGCAACAACGCGGCACAAGCGGCACGCAACATCAATCTATGTAATTAAATAGAAAACATCAAAGAAGCAAAGCCTTAAAGTTTTCCCGGTGTTTTTACGTACCATTACAGGAACGTGTTACGGTCCTAACGAAAGAAATGTCTCAGTTTATAAAGAAATTGTATCGTAAAAAGGAATAAAAATAAGTTAGATTCGTGTTACACTAAAAGGTCTCGCCTTGTGTATGTTGAAGTTATAAATATTGAGGAAAATATCAAAATATCAAAATAAAATGTTGATTTTCAGTAAAGAATATAATATGCTCTGCCTTGGGCTATTTTTATCTCTTACAATTGTAATGTTTCGCTTAATCTCCGATATAATTTCAATGTAAAAAAATATATAATTTTCTTATATTATATACCTGTATGTTCTTATATTACGTATGTTCTATATTATTTATCTGTATCTTCTTATATTATTCGGTGCGACGGGCGCTTTTGTTTTATCGGGGTCCACCCACAAGGTGATATGATACCACAAGGTGATACCTCAAATGATAATAATCCTGAAGTACGTAAGTATATTATCTAGTAAGTATAGCCTGTAAAGTCTAATTTATTTGTTTTTAAATTAAATCTCTCCAGTACATCGCCAGAGACGAATAAATTTCAATTAAGTATTACTAAATGAAAGTAAATTAATCTAATATTTATTTACGGTGTTCTACGTATAGTTTCCGTGGTGTAGCGGTTATCACATCTGCCTAACACGCAGAAGGCCCCCGGTTCGATCCCGGGCGGAAACATTTTTTAAATTTTTCTGATTATTTTATTGAAACTAATTTTAAATATGAGTTGTAAATATAGAATTTTAATATAAGTTGTAAATAACAAAATATATTTCTCATTTTAAATATTTTTTACTGTAAACATATCAAGTCAAATACATTTAAATAAATATTAGGGTGCTTCTGGAATTATTTTGGACTGCCACTTCTCAGCAGAAATACCACACCAAACCGGCAGTGGTATTGTAGTCTCGGAGTCGCGGGTCTGTAAGCGACCTTTTAGGGATAGGTACACTGTTTTCTTTAAAGCTCCCTAAGAGATGCTGGTTTGGAAATAGCTCTACAGGCAGCTGATTCCACAGAGGTGATGTGCGGCAAAAAAGCTCTATTGTAAAGAAGAAACAGACGTTATAGTATAATTTAAAATTTTATTTTATTCAGTTACGCAAATTTTTTGAATAACGTTTTAAAAAAATCACTAATTATTCATTGTTTATATGACCCTGCAATAAAAATATTCATTTATTTCGTAAAATAGATTTTTAGGCGGCGTAATCATAATTTAATATTAAACAAATAATTATCTTAGAATAATAAAACTTAATCAAAAAAGCTTTGTTCGAAAGCTTAAGTACTTACGTAAAATGTCTTAAAATATTCCACAATGCAAGAACAACAAAGCGAAATTAATATTTCGCATTCCTGGAAACCTATTCAATAAATTGTCTATTGTCTTCCAAAATATAAATGATTTTACAATTAATGTTTTATTGCCCTTGAAATCTTAACACAAATCATATTGCAGTAAGGTAAGGCTTTGTCCATTGGAAGGTAGGAAGGACTTAATTAAATAATATGTTTGTTGAATGTATTATAGAAACTCTTTTTTTAACTCTCTCACAGGTAAGATAAATATTCATTTGCCGATATTTGCCGTTCAAAATTGTTTTCAAGGCATTTTGTGTCGCGTACCACCACTCTGCGAAATCTGCTGCTTGCTGAGTTATTTCCAAATTAAAACTACTTAGAGACCTTAAAAATATAGCGTACTTATTTTTAAAAGGGTCCCTTCCACGATCCAGCAGTGCCTGAAGGATCTATGGGCAGCAGACTACTTATCCTAGGCGAGTTTTCTGCTTGTTGCCTCCTGATTTTCATAAAAAATGCAGTGTTAAACTCGCCCGTACGCTACCATAGACCGAATACATCCGGAGATCTAACCCAGTACTTACCACCCGGTGCGGTTAGAGACCACTCGGCTATGTCAAATTTTAAAATAAATAAATTTAATAAATAAACGAGATTTTTATTATTATTATTAGTTATTTATTATTTAATTTTCGTCAGTTGATACACTATTGGTATTTAGAACATACATATAAGAGATGAGTAAAACATCTTGTTTCTGTTTTATATAAAGTAATTTTCATACATCCTATTATGCGTGGAAGAACCATGCTGAAGCATATGTTGACGCCCAAATTGGGCCGGCGCATTCGAAATGATACCACCGGCTCACAGAATACTCGTTGAATGAGTGAGGATATCGAAGGTTTGAAATTATACCACTGTAAAACAACTAAATCGATAGCGCGTGGTTGTCCATGGGCGGCCTGCGGCGGTGATCTCTTACGATAAAGGAGACCTGTCTGCTCCGTTGCCTGCTATACCATAAAAACACATACCTAGTTATATTGCAGGAAGTTTCAACAATGTTCGACTTTATGACCATTATAAGAAAAGGTGATCCCTTTTCTCACAAGGTCTATTAATAGTTAAGAGGTCTATGAACTCAGTCCGAGGTCCCGGCTTACCTGCATGGAATCCGGGGAAACTTGTTCTGAGTCATTCTTTAGAACATATAATCTCGTCACCTTACATCAGCTCTTATGATATTGTGTTAAGAATTATAATTGCGTGATATTATTTGAACAGAGTGCAAGTAAGTTGGCAATTCAGGCTGTCAATGTTTTATTGCAAGTTCAGTCAGTGTCTAACAGGCAGCGTGTGATGTGTGTAATTTTGAAATGTATTTATTTCTCTTTTAATTTGTGATAGATCGATTCTGTTAAGGTATTTTTTTAGTTATTAATTATTTTATGCTTTAATAGTTTATTGTATTATAACGTCTATGAGAGCCTCGTAGCTATATAGTGTGATAAGTCTCCGATGAAGCGGGTAGTTTAGGGTTCAATCCCTGGTTCGGATGAATATTTATTGTGTATTTATTTGGATAAGGATTAATATCAAATTTGTAAAAACATTTTCGCAAATAATTAATTATTTTAGAACAAATTTGGTTAGATTAAAAAAGATTATAGTGAACTAACCTCAAAAGACAGACACGTTGTCGCGGACTTTTTTTAGAACTTTTAAAGGGGAACAATTCTGTCATCTAAGCTCTCTCAATAGAAAAATATCCCCCGATTTTGAAATATTATTCATTGGTGCTCCACTCCTTTTGGTCTTAGCGTGATAATATATAGCCTTCCTCAATAAATGGGCTATCTAACACTGAAAGATTTTTTCAAATCGGACCAGCAGTTCCTGAGATTAGCGCGTTCAAGCAAACAATCAAATAAACTCTTCAACTTTATTATATTAATATTAGTATAGATTCGGTCTTCAGAAAGGATAGGCAGTAGCCGGGCGAGTGTCTTACCCCTGAGAGAGCCATATAGAATTATATAAAGACATAATATTTGGGCTGTCTCTACCGATGTTCCACGTTCTCACAGAATATTCAGTGCGAAAAAGTACTAGTACTGTTTCCTTTTGCGGATGTAGTTAGTGATGTAGTTAGTGTATGTGTTTTGCGCGGATTGTAGCGGGGTTGACCAAGGGCGGTGATAATCTCTTACCATACAGACTCTGTTCCGATGCACGCTGTACAAAAAAAGTTTTTTTTATACATGAGATATGCACTGTTAGATTTCATTACAAAAATTTATTTTATGTACTTTTTGGTGTACTTATTCGATAATTACATATTTTCTCTTAAATACCATTTTGGGTATTTTATTCACATAAATGTTCTATTTCAATTTGAGTTAAATTATATGAATACCAATCCTCTATATTAAATTACATTTATTTAATTTTCGTGGTCTTAAATATTTTCACTCTCTGCTTAACGTGTATAAATTGTATTTGCTGTACAAACGGGAAAGAATAAGTTACGAATCAATGGCAGATCTTTATTTCATAATTCCACATTCATTTGTGAACGTCTTAAAAATTACTCTAAACCTGTAAATAGTTAAAAAAAATTCGTGTAGTATATCATTATTTCTACATTAATATTAGTAACTGGAGCAATTAACGTCTGAATTCCAAACGACTTTGCACAAGAACTTTTGTATTTTGTAGTATGACCCATATTATCGTTTTCTTAATAGGAATTTTTAAAGGTACACCACATATAAAAAATATCTTATGTAATGACTAATCCGCATTTATTTATTAAGCACCTACCAAAAGAATGGGATAAGAATCCCTCGCTCGTGAGCTCGAATGAATATCTGTGTATCCGAATATTTTTCTAGTCCTTACTTATTAGTTATTACTTGAACTTAGTTCATAAGGGAACCTTATTTTTCCCGAGGAACAACAATTAACAACCAAGGGGCGGTACACTGGCCTAGTAGACGATACAGCTTCTGACCGTTCTCGCGACGGCTCAAGTCGAGGTTCGTGTCTCCAGGAGATGCTCTTGCGCTAGTCGCGGCACAAAACCACATTCTCGCACCAAAAGTCCGCGAGAAGCTGTGAAGGCCCTATGCCAATAGCGTTAGTCATTTCTAAAAAAAAGTAGACGATAGTACTATACAGTTTTTATGTATATCAGTATTTATTTGTTATAAAACCTTTTTACCAACAGAACCCTTATTTCCATACTTATCCTTACAAAATACTTTATTAATTTCTAACTTTCAAATAGAATGAGAGCGAGATATAAGAACGTACTCTTTGATTGAAGATTAATTATATATCTAGTCATATAATACTGAATTATATTGGCTTTTTATCACTATATATTTTACCCGTGGGAGAGCTATGCTGACGTACAAATTGGGCCGGCTCGTGCCCGCGATCGGCGTGGCTCGGCACAGAATACTCAGCATCAGCGTCGGAGGCCTTTAAAAAGCCGGCAACACAACCAATGCGCGGTTGTTCATGTGTGGCACTGTTCACTTAATATATATAGACGACCCATCTGCTCCGTTATACGCTACACCTACTATAAGAAAAATCTACTGAAAACCATATTTAGAATAAGATGGCAAACCTACATTACGAGCTCCAAATAAATCTAAATCGTTTTAGAGGTGCGTTATAATTTCATAATTGTCAATGCATTTCTAACAATCGTTTATAGATACCTAAGAATGTAGTATGATGAATGACTTCACAAAACAGCTGTTCAAAAGGTCACTCGTTTCTCCGAACAATAATGTTATTGTAGTCGTTCATATAAACCACTATGTCATTTGAGGAATGCAAGCGAAATTCTTGTATTAATATCACAGATGGACTTAGAAGTTATAAATATTATTAAAAGCATCACTGTAGTCTATAGAAAACATAAATTGCATTTCTTAATACATCGGTCTATAACTTTGCTTCCTCTGTTTTTTTATGTTAACAACGGAACAGATGGATAAACTATATGATAAGAGAATACTCTGCGCTTTGGTTGTGTTGCCGGATTTTAACACTGAAGCGTATGGTATCCTCACTCACTCAGCCAAAACACAGTACAAAATTTTACGCTGGTATCGTGAGCTAGTGTATCATTCCGGCCAAGCCAGCTCAATTAGTGTATCAGTATAAACTTCAGCATGATTCTCCCATATTCAGCTTTTGATTGCCTCATCCGATATAATTAAAAATAATTAGTAATTTTAGTATTCTTATGGTTTATATATCATTGTAGACCTGCGTATCTTAAAACGTAGCGTATTAATACTAAATATAACGATTTTATTTTAATTTGAATAAAATTCGAATCGTTTCTGAATTTGAAGCCGACATTTCCATTTTCATAGTTAAATGGATATCGAACACCGCGACCACAAAACAATAAAATATAAATTTGTTTAATATTTATTTAATTATTAAACTCCAATATATTACGTCTTTGTTAATAATGTTTATAACTACATTCATAATGTATTGAATCATCTCAATAAAGTTTCATCGGTATCACCTCGATGTTTGTCGTTCCACAACTAAGTGTTTTAAAGGCTCTTTTTCCGCGCATCACCACTCTGGAATCAGCTGCCAGCAGAGTTATTTCCAAACCAATCCGACTTGGAGACCTATAAGAAAAGAGCGTTCCTATTTCTAAGGACGGCATCGCACATCGCACTCGTGTGAGCTTCCTGCTCGTTTTCAACCATTTCCACATAAAATATATAAATAAATTACCTGTCACGTTGTGTCCGCAATGGACTCCTAAACTAAAGAAACGACGTTAGTAAAATTATGCACCATTTCATCCAACTTAAAAGATTGGATAGTTTATATCTCAATTCCAATCATAATATTATTTTATGGTGAATTTTTTGTTTCTTAACAGAGTTATGATTCTTTGTTAGTTCGATAATATTGTAACTATGTATGTAACTTGATGACCTAGAATTCTTTGTAGTTTATACGGATTAATCATTTATTAAATATTCTTCTTATGTTTTGGCCTCTGTCACTAGCGGTCACAATTTTGCCAGAGTCAGTTTAATTATATTTACATAAATAAACATAGATAATCGAACAAGAATATAAAACAAAATTCTAAGAGAGATACAACTTATAAATATGAGCAAATATTTTAACCAAAGACTAACATAATATTGAGAGAACAGATTATACAATATTAGTATGAACAAATATTAAAGATTATTAATAATAAATAGGAACAAATTGAAAATGGAAAAAGAATATAGGTATTAATTACTTTTTAATTTACTTACAAAAATTTTAATGAATTAAGATATTACAGACTCACCAACATTGCCCATTAAATTAATTTCTCTGATTGTCACAGTGTAACAAAGACATTTAGTAAACAGATTTAATAAAAATACCAGCCAGTTGATCTGAAGTTTACACATCCAGACATTCACTGATGGACAAAGGCCTCCGCCTTTTTCCTACATACATACCTGTCGGAGGCGTCCTAATATAATATAACCTAACTTTGCATATGCCTAATATCAGTTAAGTTATTTTTAACTTTTTCTCTAATGAAATGCAATATAACATCTGTGTTTAGTCTTTTTTATTATAATCAGGATTATTTATTTTAATTGAACTGTTTCAATTCATAAATTTGTACAGTTTTGAAGAATATCAATTTCTTTGAAAAACTGTATGAACCATAAAAATAATTTTAGCAGCTGCCACAAACCAGCTACAAGCTTCAGTTGTTGATAAAGCTACACAAGATTGGTTTGACTAGACCAAGATGTAGTCAGAATTAATATCTTAAATATAGAAATATTTAAATACACATTAAATAAGAAAATATTAAAAGATATATTGAATTTAGCAATATCAAATTCCTGCTTTAAATAATAATTTGATCTAATGTTGAATTTGACTGTGACATTATTAGAGTCAATCAACATACAATATTAACAAATCTTATTACCATTAAAATTACCAGCAAATACTAAAATGTCTATCTGAGACTGAACAAAACCAAATATTAATTATAAAAATTAGTAAAATTCTGATTCCAGCATTGTGATGCCTGTTTTAAGCAATTTAAAGATTTATTCAATTTACATATTTTATCTATTGGTGCTTTCACTTCATCAGAAAATACAATAAAATCAGTCTACATTTAATTGTCTCAGGTTCCAATTTTATTCTACAGCAATTGACAATAATATTTTTATTGATTCATAACATGCAGTAGGTGAAAATATTTAAATCCACTCAAGACCTTCATTTAGAACCAACAAATCCCCGGACAGAAAACTGAACTTTATATTTTTCTATTCCAGCCGTCTTTTAACACCCATTTTGAATATTATACTTTACTGGTTTCCATTATCCACTATTATGTATCATTACCATTTATTAGATTTATTTTTATTCGATCTGAAACGTGGTCGCTTACGATGGGTCTAATGGAGAAGCTCAGAGTCACTCTGCGAGCTATGGAGAGATCAATGCTCGGAGTCTCGCTGCGAGATAAAATCAGAAATGAGGTTAGCCGCAGCCAAACCAAAGTAACCGACATTGCCCGCCGTATTAGTAAGTGGAAGTGGCAATGAGCTGGCCACATCGCTCGACGAACCGACAACCGATGGGGAAGAAAGGTTCTCGAGTGGCGACCGC
>DWCF01006463.1:0-12369 GCA_018230265.1 Delias oraia
ACTTTAGTAACTGGAACTATTTTTTTTAATATATAAGAAAGAAATTTACTCTGAAAGTGATATTTAATTAATAGTTATTAATTAATAGAGCCATGCTGAAGCATATTAATAGGAAGAATATAAAAGCATGACCTACTGAATGAGCCGGCTCGTCCGAAGTAATATCACGGGCTCACAGAATGCTCCACGTGAAATGTTAGTTGTACTGTGTTTCGCTAAATGAGCGAGGATATCGTAGGCTCTTGAAGTTATGCCGCTTAACCGTTATAAAGCCAGCAACACATCCAAATTGCGGAGTTTGTCGAGATTGTACATGGGTGATGGTGTTCTCTTACCTTATAGATTACCTGCTCCGTTGTACAAAAAAATACTTAAAATTTAAAGTTGCTTTTAATATGTGTTAACGAAATTTCGTCACAAGCCCCATGACACACTAACACGACTTCTGGATGTCAATTGATGACCAATTAATAGCAGTTCACCGGGACAAGGACATGCTATATAATATTCGATGAAATGGAATACAATTTTTAAGTAATTACACGCTTTTATGTAAAATTTAATTACATTTGAAAGAAGACAAATATTTCTATTTTTTTACTTATGAAAGCGTGTCAATAGTAAAAGGTGTAATTGGCTATTTATAGTGTCTAAAAGAGTCTAGATTCCGGTTACCCTAAAAATGTATGTCCGCTTGTTTTTAATTACAAATCTAATAATCTACGCACCCAACGCCCTACAAAGGCTGGGGCTGTCCATGGGCAGAGGACCGTTTATCTTAGGTGAGCCTTCTGATCGTTTTTATAATATAGGCAGTGTTAATAAAGACGTATTAAATAGGTTTTCTTTTTAAACATTATGAAAAAGAAAGTATAGATTCCTATCGGTATGTAATTCTTGCATTTAGAGTGTGTTTAAAAATATGACAATTATGCAAGAGACATGCTAAGATTTGGGTCAACTACTTAACTCAGGTATTAGAGTAAGATTACTGGCAGTAAGTGACATCTTTCATGCCATCCGATCAATCATTGAGCTAATTTAAAACAATGAATCGGTAATTATGATTGGCTACGTATATACGTAGTAACAGTGACTTACCTTGAAACCACACCGCGTGGGAAAACGAACCTCTAACCAATCATCTCATAACTATTCGGTGATAAATTTCTATTAATTTACAATATATTTTTTTCTAATTCAGATAAAATCAAGTTTTTAATAAATATACATCGTTTATTTTATTAAATGTTGATTCGCAAATTCCGGCACCTGTGGAAAAAGAATGCTTTAGCATATCCTGACGCAAAAATTGGGCCGGCTCGTCCGAAGTGATACCACGGACTTACAAAATATTCAGCGTGAAATGGTACTTGTACTTTGTACTGAGTTAGTGAGAATGTCGGAGGCCCTTGAAATTATCTCGTTTAAGCGGAGTGTAAAGCGTCAATACAACCAAAAACACAGATTGTGGCGCGGTTGAACGTAGCGGCGACGTTCTGTTACCATACAGTAGACCCACCTGCTCAGTTCTCAGCTGTACTATAAAAAAATAACATTTAGCAAATTGTTATTAAAAAATATAATATGTAAAAACTGTTCCGAATCTAAAAACGTAGTGCGCATGCGTCACATCGGTTCGCAACTTCGTCACTAGATGTCGCTGCAAGTTGTGTTCCACCCAAGACTAGAAAATTGCTTAGAAAGTAGAATCTCTGACTCCCAACTAGGGACTACCTGTTAGAGTAGCCATCATTTCTCGGTTTATAGTAATAAAATGTGATTGTTACAGGTGCAATGTTATATAAGAGATACACATGGAATCTAAAATCAACTTTTATTCATTCTCACCCTAAATATTTACTAACATAAAATAAGTTTTTATTTAATTTTTAATATTAAATTAACTAAATATAAAAAATAATTAAAATTATAAATATTTTCATGAAACAAAACCTTTAGTTCGTTATACCTATTGTTACTTACTTTAGTTATCATAGTTGTTACTTCAGAAATAAGTATTGAAAAATTAGTAATAAGCAGTAATTATAATACCAAATTCATTATTGTTGCATGTTTTTATGTTAAAAAGTGATATTTTTCCAAATAACTTTATAGTAAAGAATTATCGTAGTCCAATTCGATAAGTACTCTTTTACATAAATTTGTTTTATTTCCGTTGTCGTCGGCTGGCGAATGATGATTGATCGGTGAGTTGTCTGGCTTCCGGTAATTTGTGTCTAGACTAAGCAATTCGAAATCGAGACACTCACTTATCTCAGTTAGGCAAACCTAAATAAACGCATATTACAATACGTTATATTTCAAAGTACTACCTAGATAAACTTAACAAAACATTTTCCTGTTACATTTTTTACCTGTCATTTTTTATCTGATACATTTTGTATCTGTGTGCATCGATTTCAATTTATTTTTATAAAAATGTGTTAATCAATAGAAAACTGAATCATTACAAAAATCGTTAACCTACATTAATTAAATAATATATTCTATAGAAAAGTAAGTTTATAATCGTATTAGTTCAATAAAGTTAACATTTTACTCCTATGAGTAGTGTATAGGGAAAAACTATTTAATAGAAGATCCTCAGCAAAATCTAAAACTTATATACCTTAGGAATAAACAGAGTTAATATTTTTGATACCGTGCTACATAAATCTGTAAATTATCAACGCAAAAAACATACATGAAATTCCTATATTGTATTTTTGCCTAAATTTGAAACGATACAATTAAATTTATTTCAAATTCAAATAAGTTGAAGTCAAAACCTTTGATCTCTTAGTGTTTTCTTTGAGAATTTTCGTCATTTATATAGTTCAATTACCCACTGTCCGCTAGTATAATGGTCATACTTGTAAATAAATTCATACAATGATTTAGTTGTCTAAATTTTATCAAATTTAGGTCAAAATGATACATGATTCATCATAAAATTTATAAACTAAATCCCTTTAAGACTTTTAGGAAATAAACTTGCTATAAAATAATAAGTACGAGACTAAAATTTGTATAGAACATTATCGGCTATAATTGAAAAGACTTGTTAAGGCTCTAGTTGATTTGCTTCCAATATCAAGTATCATTTACATAATGATATTGTTAGCTAGGCTCGCCCCGTAGCTGTACTCGCATTGTGTTCGCTAACGGAACAACACTAATTGGATCAACTGGAGCCGACTGCTATTGTTTCTGTTGGCCAAATACATTTGAATAAAGAGATATCATACTCATATAATTCTAAAAATAAAGGACAAGCTGCGAATAGGTGAAGGTCTAAATAATAACCAAAGACTTAATACCCGTGGGAGAGCCCTAATACACTCATTGGGCAGGCTTGTCCGAAGTGATTCCACGGGTTCACAGAATACTCAGCGTGAAATGGGAGATACAGCTACTTGAAACGCTGCTTCTACTGTGTTTCGCTGAGTGAGGATATCGGAAGTTAAATTAACCACTTAAGCGGTGTAAAAAGCCGGCAATACAACCAATGTGCAGACTGTGGCGTGGTTTTTCATGGGCGGCGGTGTTCTCTTACCATATAGGAGACCCACCTGCTTCGTTGTCCACTGTACCGTAAAAATATATATACTTAGATATATAATAAATCAGTAAAAAAACTTTTAAAAAAAGGTCGTAAATTTTCATACAAAATTAAATATTATTTTGAACATTTTTTTTAGTTATTTATCAGGAAGATTTATGTGGTTTAAAAATTTACTGTTTAATTGATTACAAAGCAACTTGGCAGTACGGAGTATTGTTGCCCAAATGCAAGACCAATACCGCCTAATTTTAGCAAGACCAAGACTGACCGTGTAAGACTTGGGCAAGAACAAGACTAAGCCTGCAAGACTCTTGCATCTTGCAGCTATTTTTTTTGCAGTCATTTTTGGAATTTTTCATTCAATCTTTAAACATATTTTATAAATCTGGTTGGTCTTTACTATGGCTCTGCTAATTCAACCTCAAAATGTTCCTATTCTGATAAGTTTTTCTAAGATCTAAAGGAAACTTTAATAAATATCAATAGTATAATAGGTAATTTCACGACTCTTGTCCACGTCTTAGCAAGGCTTTGTCACTAAAATTCATAATTGTATAACATCAACGAAGTTGGTACTGTAAAGTTGATATGCAGCTTAAGTATAGACTCATACAGTTTAATTATTAAAAAATACTAAAGTTATCGGTATAAAAACTTTATAAATCAGTTGTGATAGCTGGACAGGTGTTCCAACGCCTCGGGGCACGTTCCCAAGTCTGCACCTTGCGCCTGATTTCATACAGCCTGCCTTAACCTCTCTACTTACGTAACTGGCCGACTGACTAGTCCCAGCTTGCACCGGCTTCCAGGACATCCTTTACATCTCTAGCAGTCCCTTATATTAATAAATAAATAAAACAACTTAACAAATACAGACATCAAACGTATCCTTAGTAATTAAGTAATTTTATAGAGAGCAAAGTTTTGGTCTAATTCTTTCATATCAGACAGCATCTCAATTACACTCAACACAACAATGATTCGAAGATCCGATGAACAAAATGCATTTCAGTAATTAAATTTTAAAATCAATTTTCTGACAACGCAGCCGCGTCTTTTTATATAGAAACGGTGGCAAGCAAGTAGTTAGCTCACCTAGGATAAGCTATCCTCCGCCCATGGCCACTCCTAGCCGTTGCAGAGCCACGGGTGCGTTGTTCATTTCCATAAAATAACTCTATCTGTAGATTGATAGAAAACAATGTAATGAGATATACTAAGCGACCGTACCCTTGCTAAAACTTATATTATGTATAAGTTATATCTATAAAAATTACTATTATCAATTAAATTTGAATTTGAATAACAGGAATATATCTATCGGCTATAAAGCCAGCGATAAGTTTTATAGTTTCTGGTTTTCTTTATAATAAACACAAATATTGTCATTAAATAATAATTATGTTATTAATTATGCAAAATGCAAAGTAGCTTTGCACCTATGTATTGAATTGATACATTTGATTAGTTTTATAAATCGACAGCGCGTACAGTTCACGCAATCATATTTATTCAGATAATAGTGTATGCTGTTATATTCCTTATTATTTATAACGGAGAGGCGATAATATTGTGGCAAGATTGTGTGTCGTATGAGCGCGTATTGTTACCAGGCGAATGGCGAGGTGTCCCCTAATGAACACGGAAGGATTGCGACCGGTTTTCTTAATTAACTTCTAAACATTCAATTTTTTTCCTTTGCAGTTGTATTTTTAGTAAATCTCATTATATATGTAACATTTTTTGCATTCGTCGAGTTTCAAATTGTATGTTATTATTAGATTAACAGTTTAATTAGTTAATTAGATACATAAAGTTTATTAATTTTACGTAATGATGGAAAAGTGTGGATAACTTCCGTACATTTTATTCACATCAAATGGTTTTAAATTTAATGTAGGTGTAATTTCTCAGAACCTATCTGGTATAATTTGATAATAATATTATAAAGAGTTTGTTTGTTTGAACGCACTACTCTCAAGCATCGCTGGTTTCATTTGCAAAATTCTTTTGGTCCATTTATCGAGAAAGTCTATAGGCAATATTATATTTTAAAAAAGTTAAGGAAACTTATTAAAATCCAATGTAAAAAAATTACTTGAAACAATTTTTACATCGCGTGCGCTGCGAAAACTATTGATTATAGAATAAAACAATGTGCAACTTTGTGTCAGCAAAATAATTATATTTTTGGGATTCTTATTAAACGCCAATAATGTTACGCAAGGTGTACAATTTATCGAAAAATCACCTATCAAGGAGGGTGTTTTTGTGTGTGTTAAAATTATTATTTTTGATATTTGAAAATCCGTGCGAGACCGGGGTGAGCTACTAGTAATTTGATAAAGAAATTGAATATTCTACTCAAACACACATAAATGAACTACTGGCAAATTATAAAAGTCTTGTAGCGCGATTGATTTGTCAGAAGAAATGCCCATATTCCGTCTTGGCCAAGACCAAGACTGACCGTGTAAGACTTGTGCAAGAACAAGACTAAGCCTGCAAAACTCTTGCATCTTGCAGCTATTTTTTTGTCAGTGATTTTTGGAATTTCTCATTAAATCTTTAGACATTTATTAATCTGGTTGGTCTTAATATTCCCAAATATTCCTATTCTGATTTTTTAGGGTTTTTATAAGATCTGAAGTAAACTTTAATAAATAACAAAAGTCTAATAGGTAATTGCAAGACTTGCAAGACTGTTGCTGCACAACCAAGACTGGGAGCGCAATACCAAGACCAAGACAATTCCAGGTATGTTGTCCCAAGACAAAGACTTGCTAAGTCTCATCTTGTTCTTGCATTTGGACAACACTACTCGTCTATATTACTTCACGCAAACGCGGTAAACAAAAAATATAATTAGGTACTAACAAGGATTTTTCATGAAATATAATTTGCATATGCATAAACATTAGTTTACGCAATTCCTCCACATTTACTTCTGTGCACGTACCTAAGCTGTTGAGCTAGTTAAGTATTCCAAATTCCAATGTGTTGTCTTGTTCTGTCATTATCATTGCTATAATAAGATATTTTAGGTGCTGACACTTCCTTTATATTATTCACGCCTAAATTAATTCTCTGCCTACTACAAATAATCAAATAGGTTAAGTAAAATGTTGGACGTATGAATTTTTTTATGGTATCGCGGACAACAAAGCCGGTGTGTCTCCTATAAGGTAAGAGAACACTACCACCCGTCGACAACTACACGCAGTCCGGACTTTTGTTGCGTTTCAAGGTCCTCCGATATCTTCAATCACTTGGAGAAACACAGTACACTCTGAGTATTCTATGAGCCCGTGGTATCACTTAGGACGAGCCGGCTGAATTACAGCATCAGCATATGCGTCAGCATGGCTCTCCCAGGGGTGAAAATGAAATGAATGATAAAAAACTACGCTTTCTCATTGATACATTATTTTTGTGTAACGAACTACGAAATAGATAGGTTCCCTAGATAGGTTGTCGACTGTAATAACGTACATCGTCTATTTGAATATAAAACATGTTTAGTATTAGTTACATATACAAATCTATAATAGCCCTATGACATTTTATGAGTTTCGATATATTTAAATTATGATCTATCTAGCTAACCTAATCATTAAGCTAGGTACTGCTAACATACAAATAAAGTTATGTTAGCTGTTATATGAAATATTGTTAGACGTTTTTAAATAGGTCAACCACTAAAAGGTAAAAAACACAGTAACATTCATTAACTTTAAAAATATCTCGGCTGCAATAAAATATAGTGACATTGAATAATCGCTCTACGTAAGCGACTTAGCGACTTCTATGTAACGTCGTTAAAAGGTACATAGTTTGTACCGTAAGTAAAAATGCTATGCGGTATATTTAGCACAAAATGACCCAGCAATATCATAACAAGCTGTACTTAATCTTTGTCATAATATTGTAAAGATAAGCTTTTGAACTAAAATTGACGGTATATTAAGAGATTTATTAATCTATATCATAAAATAACAGTAATAATTTTAGTCAAATACGAAACTGTATTATGTGACAAGGACTTAATTAAAATATTAATAGTATTTGAAAATAGCCTTCTTTTCTCTTATCTTTTTTGGCTTGTTTATGAGGAACTATGATTTTGCCTTGCGGACATTTTGTATCTTGTAAATTGAACTTATATTCTTTGTTCTACTTACTACTGTTTAACTACATGTAATAGGACATAGGGCAGGTTATATTATTCCAATATAGCGGATTCTACAGCATCTTCTTTTACATTCTACATTTTCTACAGCACATATGCAGACAACTTACAGCAGCTGTTTAGGTAAGTAGCGTAAGTATTCAATGGTATTATTTAGTTCTAAAGTAAAATTTACTCATATACAAGTTTATATTATGTTGCTATGAAGCCTTTTAATGGGTGAATTAATAAAGCCATTATTATATCAAATTGTATTTATTTGTAAAAAAAAACTATTATTTTGCGTTTAATTATTTGAATTCTCATTGAAATCACCTTTTATATTTATTTATAATGATAAAACTTAATAATTACATGACCGATTTAAATTAAAAATATTCAATTTCACTTTTAATTAGCACGTAACAAGTGCACCTGAAGACAATTTAAAAATTAATTACAAAAAATGCATTTTGTTAATAATCTAGTAATTTAACAATTTGAAAATTGTAATAATTAAAAATTTCATTATAGAGACCGGCTCGTCCGAAGTGATGCCACGATCTCACAGAATACTTATCGTGAAATGGCACTTGTGCTGTGTTTCGCAGAGTGAGTGAGGATATCGATCGCCCTTAAAAAGCCGGCAATACAACCAAAGCGCGGACTGTGGCGCGGTTGTTCATGGGCGGAGGTGTTTTCTTATCATATACGAGATCCACCTGATTTTAACAAACAGTTTAATTTCTATCAAGAATTAAAAAAAGTAGTTTTAATACGCATAGAAGTTGTTAGGTCGTATCAAAAATACCTAAACGCTTCAAGGTAGAGTCTGGTATGACTAAGTTATATTTTTTTAATAAACTGTGTAGAATAAATTACACATTTGTTGCGCTCGTGTTTCAACCGAAATTACTCGCAACGATTGTTTAACGCCAATGAGAGTATAAATAGGTGGGAAGGGCAGGTGCACACAGCACCGTGACACGACGCGACGCGAGCCGGCAACTGCGCAGCCATCAGATAAGGCTACTTCCTTCAAGATTGTGACATGACATCTTGCGGCGATACGATGTTTTTACACACGGTCACGTTGGTGTAGTTAGCCACTTCCGGGATATGAAAGCTAATAAATATATTGATTTTATTGTAAGTATTTTAGAAAACAAAATTGTATGTAGAATAACACCTACCTGCATGCGTTAATTTATAAAAATTCACTAAAATAATAAGATTTCATAATTTACAAACACCCCTACAGATAGCAGATTTTGTGAACATTTCGTTAATAAATATATTTATTTTAGTTGTTTGTTTCATTTCCTCCACCTTGACAGCCTACTTTTGAAGAGATTAAATCTGTGAAAAAAATGTTAAATGAAAAAGATTTAAAAATTTATAGAACTAACATAAATGTCTACAGAATTGTATAATTTTCAAAAATATAAATTTGATTTAATATCGTATTTATTTGAAACCAAATCAAGCTGTTTTATTTAGATTTGAATAAGAAAATTTTGTATTAAGGAAAACAAAAGAATAAGTAAGATAGTAATGCATCTAATATTTATTTGAATTAGATAATAGAGAATTAGATTATCACCCGTGGGAGAGTTTTGCTGAAGCATATGAATACTCAGCGTGAAACGGTACTTGTAATGTATATCTCAGAGGCGTAAAAAGCCGGCAACGCAACGAAAGCTTGGACTGTGGCGTGGTTGTTCATAGGCGGTGGTGTTCATTTACCATATAAGATACCCACCTGCTCCGTCGTCCGTTATAGAATAAAAAAAATATTGTTTTAATTATAATCAAATTATCTATAACATGAATCCATTGTTTTCTTTTAGCTAAAATGTGTTCTAGAAAGTATGTAGGCACTCATAGGTACTTAGTTACGCGACAGTCGCGTGCGATACAACATGACAATTTGTTATTGCTGACGTAAAGATCCGGAGCCGTGTGGACGCGTCACTTTAAATGTTTGCCCTTCCGGTTTCCCGGCCATAAATTATGTACAAGTAAAAAATAGTTTGTTATTCACTATTAGGAATCCGTAAAATGCTTTGATACAACGACTCTAATTAATAAATGTCATATTTACGTATATGTTTTTTTAAGGAGAAACATAAGTAACAAGAAAGCCTTTATGAAAAAAGGCTTTTGTGCATGTATAGATTAGGTTCTTGATATCTTGAACTTACTGTATTTTGTAAATACTTTTTCTAAGTGATGTATATTTGAATGAATTAACATAAAACGCAAAGAAAACTGTGATAGTTATACAATATATTTCATAATTTAATTCTACTTCTAATCATTCCACTCTCTGATATTTATATCTGATACCCACATATATGCATAGAAAATATGGACGTAGGGTATTCTCGCATATGCTATATTTATTATATATATAAAAGGCTTGATAATTTAAGGTTTAGTTATAAATATAGTACAATAAAATATAATATAGGTACATTATCCTTTTCAAGATCTTCAAATATCAAAGAACGGATTTTTTAATAATAATCATAAAAGTAGGTTGTATTTTTTTCATTTCCGCCGACAATTTGATACATAAGTAAGACTTCTGCGTTTTTATTGACTCAATACATGAGAAATGGTTCAATCTCAGGAAACATAGCGAGCCTTGAAATGCAGTTCCTGTGTGCCACAGATTAGCGACTTGTCAATTACTTATATTCGTTAATTAGATTTATATTTTTATACTAAAGTTATACATCTGTAATTAAATTAAACTGTAGTGGCATATGTAGTTGGTCCCTAATGAGTATTTTAAACATTAACGTAAAATGTATATAAATATAGAAAATATTTTTTTTTATTAAAACTTCCAATTTAGAGGTAAATTACTAACTCATATCTGTCTAAAAATTAATATCTCACTTGTAGTTAGGAACAGTTCAATGATGTAAAATCTATTTAAAACAATGATAATTTTAATAATTGAGGAAATCAACCGCATACAGCTATGGTCTATAACATTCTATAATAGATGCTAGGTTCTTATAAAAAGTTAATAAGTACTAAAAGATAATTAGTGGTCAATCCTTAACTACCCAACAGACATCAAAGGCTCGGGTTATAGACATTCCAAAGCAAATAAAACATTAAAGCGTCGAGGGCGAGAGAGCAGTATTAATTTGACAGAACTCGGTCGGGCTAAAGCAGCAGGTGTCCTCAAATTGTGGTGATAAATGTATGCCATCAGCATCCAACCCAAGCCCTTTCACGGCTAATAACCAAGGGCAATCGGGAACAGCGACTGAGGTTATCATTGTTGCTTGATTCAAAAATAGTTTAGAACAATTTATATTGCGACCCTACATTCAAAAATTATATATACCTACTCAAAACAATAAAATATGTAATGTAAGTGTTTGATTAAACAAATTTTATAAGTTGATTATAAAAAAAAATGTTTGGTGAAGCTAAAGAGGATAGAATTATTTTTCATTATTCTTTAACCATAATACCATATATCGGAAGGACGATCTCATGAACGTCGCAAGCAACCGCTGGATCCAGATTGCTGAAGATCGAAATAGGTGGACATCATTGGGGAGGTCTATGTCCAGCAGTAGACTTGACAGGCTGATGATGATGATACTATAACCGACTTAATAATCTACAAATGATCTCTATTTTAAAAAGGATATCAATAAGCTTTTGAATTTCAGTTTAAATTGATGGATTTACTTAGATTAATTTAACCCGGAAGGCAATTCAGTTCTGTTGTCAATAGTCCGAGAGCTTAGTGTGATAACGGAAGGTCGTGTGCTGCCGGAAGTATGTGTCTGCCGACGTCTTAATACCGCTCACTTTCCTTCCTCAGCTACTGAACAAAGATAGCAAGTCTATTTCACAGCTTGTCTGTTTGTGCTTCTTCGATTAATGTTTACTACTTACTAAAATTAATATCTATTTGCATAAAGAAGTGCGATTTTATAACTCTTGTAATATAGAAGTCGGGTCACCTATAATTCGCAATAAAGCTTACAACACAGCGGGTAATTAATCAATATATTCTTAGAGAAATCTGAAACTGGAATGCCACCTTATATGGTAGACGTTATAAAATGTTAAATATCTAAGCAATTATCTCACATGACTTAGGAAACGTTCGTCATTTACTAATGAAAGAATTTCGGATGTTCAAACCATTTATTGACTTGTGTAATGCTTTATAATTTATTATTATCAAAATTACTCGGCAATAACACCATTTTTTTAAAAACCACGCCGAGGACATTAATAACGTCAAACGCATATTTACAAATTGTCGTAAAAAAACAAACAAATACGTTTCGTTTCGCAATTACAACGCCGCTTAATGCTTCAGTAAATGCTCATATTTCAAACACTATGCAGTTGAGTAGGTAATAATTTATGTCAACGAGATTCTTAATCTGTAGCTATAAAGTGACAGTCTAAAATTAGTTCTGAATGCAAGAAGGTCGTATGTGAGGTCGGCTGGACGCACGCGCGCCCATAGATCCCACACAGCTACGCCGCAATTTACAGTTATCAACATTTAAGGCAGATTATAAATATATCCACTTAATTATAAATGAGAAGCGAAGAACTTTTTCGTTGTCAATTTCTTAATGTT
>DWCF01006464.1:0-12369 GCA_018230265.1 Delias oraia
ACGGTGAAAGTAATAGCTTCTGATGGCCAATACTTTGATTAATGTATCAATTCATTTTCAAAAACAAAATTATTTCATTTCAAGCTCCCAATATTAAATGCATACCTTTAGTTTCACTGTTTTATACCTGGGTTTATTTAATAGCGGCTGTAACGAAATATTAGAATTATTGAATAGTTGTAAAAGTTTGGAACATTACCTTTTACCTTTAAAACGTTTGAACGTTTTCTTTTGATACAAATTACTTAATAGATTAGATAATTGATGGCAAATTAACTTTTTACTAAGAAAAATTTATATAGAAATGAAGGCAGTTTAATGTCACGGCAAAAGTCAGTAGGTAACTATTTAATGTAGGTACCCTTAAGCCTTCAGAAGAAGCCACCACCTACGCATACTTTAAACTCGGAACCGAAGTATTGTTACGTAAGACGTTTTCGAACGAGTTAGACGTTGGAGAAATTCCCAACAAGAGCTGGTATTACTCGGGAAATGTGTCAAGTGAATTTTCACGTGTTTAACGAACCCGGCATACGTTACCCGGAGGTTTTTGAGGTCGCTTTAATATTAAGCCTTTGCCAATCCTCGGTCCGAATTAGTATGAACTAAGTGAGCGCTGGCACTGAATGTGTTGATATCACATTTTTAATGAAAATTTCCATTTGCTTCATTCATAACTAAAGTTATTACATTAATGCAAATCTATATATCAATACATTATGTTCTATGAACTTTTCCATCGCCGACTACAATATGCAAGTAGTTTTATTAAATTATTCCACTGTATCATCGAGCGAATATTTTCAAGAATAAGTAATCTCTGAATTATATTACAGAGCGGAGGAGCGTTCCGTTGTGCCGCGCGATGCAAAGCTTCATAACATAACGAGACTATATCGTGAAAAACATTTTTTTTGTAACAACTGCTTAAGGAGTCTGCAGATACTGTTTTGACATTTAGAACCGACTTTTAAAAATAATGTATTTTTTGGTGTCTCGACGGCACTGTGGGGGGTATTTTTTGGTTTTTGGCTGTAGTATTTTATTCAATATTGTTATTTGATGTGTGAAGGTTAATGTGAAATATTGTTACTTGCTTGTAATTGTAACCCTTCTTACGTCGGTTTAATTTTAAGCTAACCTATTTAAAACCATATTGATATGGTTTTTCACGTCTTCACTTCGTAACATATACTATATATTTAATTAGAATTTTTTTATTGAATAAATTTTTAGTATAGTCAAATTAAAATGTCCTTATATCATATACGTCTTAACAACTGATATAACAGACTGCTCAGAGCACAATTAAAAAAATCAGATGGGTTTAATTTTTCACGCTATCTTTATAATCTTTTGTACATTAGTGCTATTAATGATCAAATCACAAGCGACACTACCTACATCTGCATCTACTTTGTAGGACTACCTATCTCCTATTTTTTTCTTAATACAAAACGTACGGTTATATAGTTATAGTTCTATTATTGTCGTATATAACATATTAGCTTGGCTTGGTTTTTATGGAAGATGTGGCAAACGGGCAGGTGGATGACCTAAGATAAGCGGTCCTCTGCCTATGGAAATCTCTTGTAGAGCCGCGGGTGCGTTGCCGGACTTTAAGAGATAGGTACTGATTCGGAAATACCTCTACTGGCGACTGATTTAAACAGAGAGGTGGTGCGTGGTAAATAATGCCATAAAAACGCTTAGTTGTGGATCCATGCGATACAGATGAAACTTTGTATTCTGCCTCGATGTTCGATGATAATTGGCAATTTGTCGATATTTTTTGTTAACTTTTAGAAGTCTAAAAAGAGACTAGAGTATATTTTATTTATAATTGTTTACACGTAACAGACATCATTATCAGCCTATTAAGTCCGCTGTTGGACATAGGCCTCCCTCAAAGAAGCCCACCTATTGCGATCTTGAGTGATCTGGATGACGAAACAGATATAAATTATCACAATTATTCGATATATATAATAAATTAATGAATTTTTATGACTACCTACCGGTTCGCCATTAAGCGAGTTACGTTCGAGTTGCATTAAAATAGAAATAGGTAATAAACACAGTGACCTGAATGTTCTTACATGTTACGTAAATTAATGCACCCGCCACGCGTACCGTGAAATTGGGGATGTAATTAGAGAAGGTTATTGTTGTAGAGGTTGCGTAAATTGATAATTAATTTAACGTATCGAAATATAATACTCCGTTATCCGCTATATCATAATAATATAAAGAACGATAGAGGTGACCCATTAAATAATTTTGAGAGCCTCGTAGCTTAGTGATCTTTCAAACCTATCACCGAGCGATTGATGGTATCTGGTTCGATTTTAGGTCCAAATAACAAAAGTTTATAATTTAATTTATAATTTATTCGTTCTTCGGAAGGGCTTGACATGGTCTCACCAGTGGGAAAGCCATCATGAAAGACATGCTAGTCCAAAGTGATACTACAGGGTCACAGAATACTCAGCGTGAAACAGTTATTATACCGTGTTTCGCTAAGTGAGTGGTATCAGAGACCCTTGAAATTATACTACTGAAGCGGCATAAAAGACGGCAACACAGCGAAAGGTCGGATTCTTTATCTACGTTATCCTCGTTCACTCAGCGAAACAGTACAAGTACCGTTTCACGCTCAGGATTCTGTGAGCCCGTTTATACGGATAAATGCGTAAACGCTCTTAGAGTAAGTTTACAACCGTCCAGAAAATCAGTCGGGTCGTCATTTATTCTCATCATATTCGCGAATACATTTCGAACTGGAGCAGATTCATTCCCGAGCGCAGGTATCATTTAAATATTCAAATGGCTTTATTAATCTTCGTATAAACTGTCAAATTTCACGTTCAGCAGATCGAGTTTTCTAAATAGGTTATTTCTACTATGTTTTCGCTTCACGGAATGTTTAACAATAAACAAAATGGATGCGCGTTATAATTTTCATGTCTTAGTGTCTTCAGGTTGTATCGATTTGCATCTGCATCATAAAAAGCCTAAATCTTAACATTTGCAAGAGATTTGAATTTATTTTTCTAATATGAAGAAATCTGCAACTGAGGCTCATTGAAAACGGCTTTTTTATAGCGACGATGGGAAACGAGCAGGAGGCTCACCTAAGGCAAGCGGTCCTCCACCCATAGACACCCCAGCATTTGCAGACCCGCTTGTGCGTTGCCGGCCTTTAAGGAAAATGTACGCTCTTTTCTTGAAGGTCCCCAAGTTGCATTCGTTTGGAAATACCCTTGACTGATGTTTCGAGATTTTGTATGTTTAAATAAAAATTGATAAGAAAGAGTGATCCAATGCAGTTTTCTTATATATTAAATATTTTTTACAAGATTCGCATTAAAAAGTACATACAAATTGGGGCTGTATATTTTTAATGGCATTCCTACCACCAAATCCGATTTATCAAAAGCGAAATTAGTATTTAAATAATTTGTATGGCAAAACAACGTTTGCTGCGATAACTAGTAGTAATAATACAAATTACTTGCTCCCTCATAATTGTGAAGTCTATGCAGTAATTGATGCGTCTTTGATAAAATGATAAGAAAATTTACAAAGCCAGTCGCGTGTTCGGTGATTTGTTATTTTGAAGCCGTGTCCGGTACGACTCTGCAAATGATTTGCGTCTTGTAAACGGGTAATTGATTTTTATACGGGTGTGTTTATCGTATACTTCCTGCCATTACCACCGACATCAAAAAGAAATGTTTGTAGCTGAAAACTTTTGAAATTTGAGCACTACTACTTGGAAATTCTTTAAATGAAACATGATTACTTCGCTCACGAGAAAGGAGTTTTGTGTATTTTTTGGCCATTTAAAAAAATCTAAATTGCATAAGATAAATATTCAAAAACTTGCCTGGAGGGTTTTTTCATGGAAATGGTGGCAAACGAACTGGTGTCTCACCTAGTATAAGTGGTCCTCCGTCCATTGGCCGCGGGTTCGTTGCCGAAAAGAACTATTTTACTTTGGTACTTTAATCAAACAATTTTAATGTGTCTTAGACTAAAAAATTAAATTGTTTATTTTACTTTCTTTACTATACAACATTCAAAAATCTCATTTTTTATATCCTTGTTGATTTCATATTTAAGCCTTTGAATTTAAATTTAATTCAAAGGGACACTGCAAGAGACATGACATGACAGACCAAGGCAACAACTGGCATAGCTCACGGGATTGTCGTTAAAACGTTAGACTAGCGCATTCAGTGGCCTACGTTCTAAGTACATACTTTCAGAGCTACCTAGATTTTAAGTCGCAGTCCTTTACGGATCTAGGTGACCTGTTTCCTGATGTGCTTGGTTCTTTTTGAATGGCACTTAGTTGCCTTAATATCTTTTACATTTATATTTTTATGTTTTTATCTTTGTCGTCGATTCGTGCTCCTTTAAGTCGGGAATATAGTTGAGATTGATCATAATTATTTAATAATTGTAATGTCAACGTTTATTTGAAAAAGGGCTGTGGTGTGATGATGACAAACTGGTTGGCAAGCAAGTCTTACGGACGCACCATAAGATGATTAATAACTTTATGTAATTTTGTTATATGAATATTTGAATTTGACTTGCTAATATTATGTAACGAAATATCTGATATATTCTTCAGACAAATTTGGATCAACTTACCAATCAGCGTTCTGTGTTCTGTTATGCCGTTGTTTGATTCAATTATTCTATTATAACAATTTATAATTCTTCTAATTCTGGTATTCTTGCACTTCACCACTTGTGGTAGGGTTTCTTTTGCTTGTTGCCGAGCAAAACAAGCTTTTTCTTTCTATTAATTACTAGTATGACGTGGTTTTGCATTTTTGTAACATAATCGATGTTCCCAAGCGTAGCGTGTTGTAAAAGAAATATTTAGATTAAATTATATATTATTTTTTTATTACGTACAGGATAAAGGAGGGGGTTTCTTTAATGCTACGAAATCACCACCGGCCACTGAAAACCGCGCTACAATTCGCGATTTCGTTGTGTTACCGGCTTTTTACGCCGCTTCGGTGATACAAATTGACTACTCTCCGGTATCCTTACTCATTAGGCGTAAGAAAGTACAAGTCATTTCAGGCTGGTATTCTATGATCCTAATTTGTGCGTATAGGATGGTACAAAACAATTTTTTTTTAAATAATAGTTCGGACAAGTACTTCTTGCGATAGTATGTACAGTAGGATAAGCAGTCAAACGAAATCGTTTCTTGTTTAGTACTACGCAGTGTTAGACATATTTATAGATTTTCTTCTTTTATACTTTTGCCTACGTGTTACTTACATTCAGAAGCTCAAAACTATATTATTGTACAAACTAAAATTCCAGCTATATATTAAAATTATTTGTATCATGGGAGTGACCTATGAGTATAGCCGCCCATTTGTATGCCCATATTTTAGTGCTAACGAACGTGACTTAGCATTTACTATGTATGTAATGTTATGAGCCGTGTTGATTTATAGCTTGATGTAAATCGTTTGTGTATACTTAAACAGCTATGCAGTTTTGATGTTGAATGCGTAAGTAGTAAATTTCAATTTCACTAACATTTTTTAATTGTTTGTCACAGTACCGGTATAATTATTTTTTCTAAAGTTATTTACCATGAAGCGACTCTTTCTTAGTGGATTTTTCTTATTATATTGCGTATCGAAGGCATACTGGTTGCCTTGGTGGTGAAAGATACCCCATTCGCTTAGCGAAATTCAGCACTGTCCTATATTGTGTAAGCCTATGGTATCACTCCGGACACTAGGCTCTCTCACGAGTGAAACATTGTTTATAAAGCGACGTTCTCTGCCTATTTTTAAAAATATAGGTGTATAAATATAGGTTTTTCAGGCGGCTCAAGCCGAGGTTCAAGTCTCACAGGAGACGCCCTTTTGCAAGTCGCGGAAGAAACTTGAATTCACAGCGAGCTGTCGAGTTCGCCTCTCAGCCCGCGTTAAACTGTAAAGGCCGTATAGGCCGTATGGCCACACAGCGAGTTAGACATTTAAAAAATGGCTCTCCCACGTTACTACGAAGCGATTCTTTCTCAGGCAGTTCTTAGCTGTATCATATACAAAAGCGTAATAGAACGAGCCCGTATCCTTTATATCCGAGTGTTTGTGAAGTGTTTCCGTGAGGCTTTCACGCTTCGCTTCGTTTTATTGTCCCATTATGTTATACGATAATTATATTGTGCATTTGAAAGCTTTTTATTTTTTATAGTATATATATTATGTTTTCTCTCTTTTAGAAGCGACAATATAACTAAATCAATCTATATCCATAATATACATTTCTTTATTTTCTAATTGGAAACCTACAAAAATCATGTTATACTTCTTTCAAATTAACGTAAAAGTTAGCCATAGCCTTTAATACTATTTTTCTTGTTTTGCTGTTTAAATGTCTACTATTGTATAGATTTTTTATTATATAGCGGACAACGGAGCAGGTAGGTCTCCTATGTTGTATGAAAACATCGCCCCCCATGTACAAACAACCACGCCACAGTCCGTGCATTAGTTGTGTAGACGGCTTTACGCCACTTCAGCGGCACTTTTTATAATCTTTTTTTATATCCTCTCTCTGTGAGTACAGTACAAGTACCGTTTCACGCTGAGTATTCTGTACTAACGTAGACTGGATTTAATGACGATTGAATGATAAAGATGTCATGTTTGAAAATTCGTTAATTGAATCTGTTTGAAATTTCAAACGAGTCTCATACGTACGTTCTCAATTTTACAACCGCATTGACAGAGTCAATGACTGAGTGAAAGAGGATTTTTGTTTTATGCCCGATCTAATAAAAGTTAATGATAGCCCGTCAGCTGGATGAGGTTGATAAACCCTGTGCAGTGCAGGTGTCTGGCGATCTTTACGTTTTACTCACTATGTGTAGCTTATCCTATGAAATTTAGGTATTATTTAGTTCTAAATTCTTTGGTTGCTATTTTTTATAATAAAGCGATCCCTACATATTCAGTAAATTATTGAAAATTGTTCTAAGCAGTTCTGTTGAGTTTGTTTCGCCAGTTATTTCCAGATCTGGGTAAGCTTGGAACCGGTAGTAAAGACAATAACGTTTAAAATTGATTTAAAACAAAGTATTTTTATTTTTATTTAATCTGCGATGATTAATTTTAATTCACATGAGCCCTATGACCCAACGGTTTGTAAGCTACTGTGAAATCAGTTTGCCCCGTTCGATGCCCGCTTTGAATGTAATATATTTGGAGGATATCGAAGCCCTGTTTAATTATGGCGGCACCATATTTAAAGAGCGAATTGTGGCCCGGTTGTCCATGGGCGGCGCTGATCTCGTATAGATGAGCTCGCGTTCTCGATATTTGTAATATCTTTTACAATAATTATTATGCTTTTACGTATCTCTATATACATTATATATTGTGTAGTATGTATATAACGGCTGGATTTCAGATATTTTGTTATTTTTATAGTAAATTAATAAAGACAAATAGTAGTTCTGATTATAAAAATCTTTTTATACCCTTCCACATATACCCATTTGACGGTACATAACAATTATTTAGATAATTATATAAAAACTGTCTAGATGGAGCAGTATCACTCGGCGTGTTTATAATAAGCAATTTATATTTATAAGCATTTTCTAAAGGATTTCACTGTTTCGGTCAAAACTTTGAATGCCGTCGACGGTTTTAAGCGGACTGTCTGCGGTTTGATGTACGTCACTGCAATGAAACGAGATGGCAACGAGTAAATTAAATATTTATTTAATTTTATGAAAGTGTCGAGAATTGGTGGAGCTTATTTATTAAGTGTTTGGTATGAGTTTTTGTAAATTTCGCGTAACTTCTGTCATAGATATTCATGAAATTATTACAATAAGGCTTGGAAAGGTCTCCCCGTGAATTTATTAAAATTGTAACTTTTCTACTTAAAAGACTTTAATAAAGCCATGCTCAGTGTTTGTATCGTTTCGAAACAATATATGCACAGCCGCGCAAAGCCAATCCGTAAAATCAGCTGGCCATGGAGGTATTTCAAAACCAAAAACAATTAGGGACCTTCCAAAAACGAGACTATTTATCCTTTAAGAAAGGCAAGACGCGTCTCAACGGTGGCTGGCTGTTTTCATAGGTGGAGGGCCGCTTATCCTAGGTTAGCTTCCTGCTCGTATTCCTTCCTTTTTCAGATGGTAGGGTTCTGTGTAGGGACCGTGTTAACAACCTTCGCCAGAAACAGTGGCGATAACCGATTTATATTGCCTATTGCGGTGAGCTTTTTCGACCGACGGCACATGCGGCGCTAGTTCCCGCGACGGCTCAAGCCGATGTTCATGTCTCGCAGGAGACGACCTTGCACTAGTTGCGGCTACAAAAAAGTCTCGGCACCCAAGCCCTCGTTAAGCTGTAAGGGCCGTATTACAAACAGCGAGGTAGCCAATACAAAAAAAAGCCTTCCCTATTTTCAACAAAAATGCCAGTATTAGCAATTGTTTCACGAAGAAACATTTATAACTCGTTTAAAGACTGTACAGCTGAATTATAATCTCGTGACATACGAAACGTTACTATTATATTTTTATTTATTACATTAGTTTTTTTATTATATAGCGGAAAACGGAGCAGGTGGGCAAGAGAACATCGCCGCCCATGAACGACTGCGTTACATTCCGTGTCCGTTGGTTGCATTGCTACTTTACGCCGCTTAAGCTGTACTTTTAAGGGCCCCCGATATCCTCACTCTGCGAAACACAGTACAAGTACCGTTTCACGCTAAGTATTCTGTGAGGCCGTGGTATATCTTCGAACGAGCCGGTCCAATCAATTCACCAGCATATGCTTCAACATGGCTCTCCCAGGAGACGGTATCCAAATCTTTAGATTATTCATTATTTATTTATTACTTTATCCATATCTTAAACAGAATTATTAAATAAGATTCGTTTATTTTATCCGATACATTCTTACGACGAATTACGATTAAGTCTGTTTCAGGTAATTTGTATCTTGACGTTGCACGTTAGTTAATATCAAAGAAAATTATTGCGAAAGTAAAGTTTGACTTCGTAGATATTTCGTCAGAGGTGGAATAATAAAATATGATGTGATAATGCTATGAACGTGTCTGTCCCGTGACCTACTCAGGTAATGTGACATATTTATATCATATTTTGAAATAAATACAAATATCTTATAATATCTGTATTCATCAGTAGTTTATTATATTCTGCAATCATACTCCGCAACATCTTTGATATTTAAATACCATTACTAAAGTAAATCTAAACGTTTATTTTGTAACTGAGTACCTTAAGTGAGCAAGATTATACAGCCGCTATATATTGTGATTGTTCAATATGGTATTTATCTTGTCTATACTAATATTATAAAGACGAAAGATTTGATCATTTGAATTGAAGAGGTTCGGAAATTATTTGTGGAATTTGAAAAATTCTTTCACTGTTCGTTACAAATGCCTAACTGTTATTGTCACTGTATTTAAAAAAAAACCGTGTCTATAAAAGTACTTTATTTGCACCTTGGTATTAATCCCTAACTAAATTTCTTCTTATTGAATGTTTTATATAGCTTTTTAGATTATTCGAATTGGACCATATTTTCGAAAGAAATCAATATTTTAAAAATGCCGAGCACTTGTAGCATATCCCGCTCGGCGAGGCCGCAACATAATATGCTATGTATGCGTCACTTGGACACGGGAGTGAGATGAAAGAGTTGTACAAAAACTTTTGACAGAAAAAAGTCTTCTTATTTTTTTGGCATTTGTGACTTGCGGTCGCAGTTTATCAGTTATGATATTTTCGTTAATAACGACGGAGAATCAAGAAAGAATACAATCACAGTTCAAAGGGAAATACATATTATAACCATGTATCAACCTTTTAACCAGAAGAAAGCATATATAATAAAGCTGGCAGTAATTGATAAAGCTAATTGACAGATCACAGACGCTAAATCGATTTAGGTTGATGCAACATTAATGGCGATACTGATACAGATTAACAAAAAGATTTTCGGTTTAAACAAATGACAGTAATAAATTGAATAGATAAATCTGTTTCTGTTGAATATGTAATATGTTTCGTAATTTGAATTTTGCCGCTTGACACTGTCGCCGTCTACAAACGTAATGTCATGTTGTTTAGATTTCTGAGTTATCTTAGAAGTTAGAACGTAATGACGATAAAGAGTGAAATAAACGTATGTTAGAAGGAATATTAAAATTACTCTAACAAGAATCTGTATAGGAATAAACATTAATGTTGCTTCTTTGTTTACAGTTGTGTAATATTTATTTTATTCTATGGCGGACAACGAAGCAGGTAGGTCTCTTATATGGTTAGAGAACACCACCGCCCATTAAAAACCGCGCCACAGTCCTTGCATTGTTTATTTTGCCGGCTTTTTACGCCACTTAAGCTGGCTTAAGGACTTCCGATATCCTCACTCACTCTGCGAAACACAGTACAAGTATCAGTTCACGCTGAGTATTCTGTGAGTCTGTGTGGTATCACTTATGGTAATAAGTGCATCAGCCTATGCTTCGGTATGGCTCTTCCACGGGTGCGACACTATTAAGATACTCACCCGGCCACTATCTAGCCCTTCGAGAGATCGGATAAATTATAAATTAAATTATAATTGTTTGGACCGGGATTCGAACCTCTCGCTTCAAGGTACACTTTTTAAAACCATTATTCTACGAGGATTTCATTAGTTATTTATTATAAATATATTTTTTAATAACTTTATTGTGTTCCTAGTATCGTAGATATGTATGTTAAGAAAATTACTACAATAAAATATACTATAACTAAAATATGGCTTTTTTTAAATTAATTTGCCGCGTAATCCACCAAAGGATTAATAGATGTTGTGTTTGACATGACATTGAGTTTATCACAATCGCTAAAGCCGATAAAAGAACGTGTTTAAAGAGGCTAAGAAATATGGAAGCATTAAAAAGTTCTATAGAATACTATTTAAATGAAATTATAAAACAAACACATACATCTGAATTGAAGGCTATAAATGTTTTAAGTGTTTGTCTTTATAAAAAAATAATTTGTATTTATTTCACTCATACAGTGTGATGATATTATATGTGCGATATTTCAATATTTTAAAAATTAATAAATGCTTTGTCGACAGAGCATATACAAATTTATTCCTTTATAATGTTTATAATAGAAGAGATGTGGGGTTTTATATCGAATAAGTTTAACGAAGAACATTTTCGTTATTCACGACGAGTCTTGTCACATTGACTTATTTCAATATATTTTTCCAATATAGCGTCGATCAGCGCAATGCAATCGTATCCCTTTCGTCTCAGCCTCTTCGATAAAACCCGACTATGATAATCTAAATATTATGCAGTCTGGCAATACTCGATATTCGAATTGAAAAGTTGTTGGAACCCGTTTATTTTCTTTAAACTTTCAAAGGGCTTTTGTTAGGCACTGACAAAGTATGAATAACAATAGGTAATTATGTATGGTTTGAAAACGTTGAATGTTTGTCGTTCCATAACTGAGCGATTTCAGAGGCATTTCGTGCCACACACCATCGTTGTGTGGAATCAGTTGCCTGTAGTATTATCCAAACCAATATGACTTAAAATGAGAATGTATGTATTCTCTTAAGGACGGCAACGCATCTGCAACCCTGCTGAGGTTGTAATCATGGATGATTATTTGTCCTAGGTATGGCTCCGATGCGTTTGTATTACGATTTTTTAACATATAAAAATTATATTTTTTGTAACGTTCTCTATTGAACAAAAGATAAATTCGTTCTTATATATCTTTATTGTGGAACAATGTAAGCGTTAAATGAGTGGTTAATCATCATTTCAGCCGTAATACGTCCACTGCTGGTCATAGGCCTCGCCCTTTGGACCTCCTCGAATGCCTGTCGGAGGTAATAATTAATAATAAAATCTGGTACATAAATAAATTTTAATAATACCTAAAATAAATATCTAATCGGATTTTTTGCTGTTTATTTAATTAAGGACTCCGTGAAAACTGTCCTTGAATTCCTAGAGGTCCGTGGCTGAAATAGGGTGCTGCTCTAAAGCATCAAGCTTTCTTTAGGCATTGTATGGAGATATTGTACATTGTGCGAAAATAAGATATTACATATCATCCTTCTTATTTGTAAACATTGCTTAAGATCTGCACAAACACTTTTGCTTCTGTTTTACAACAACAACGCACGTCGGAGATTGAGTGACAATGTATTTTACAGTCTCAAGTTTCATACGTAATGGTTTATCTTAAATCTTGTTGCATATTTTATCATCGCTTCTAAAAATAATTGTGATTCTATTTCC
>DWCF01006465.1:0-12368 GCA_018230265.1 Delias oraia
AGTCCGGCACTTTTAACGACCTCCGATATCCTCACTCACTCTGCGAAACACTGTCTGTATTGAGGTACAAATACCGTTTCACACTGAGTATTCTGTGAGCCCGTGGTATCACTTTGGACGAGCTGGCACAATTTGCGTCAGCATATGCTTCAGCATAGCTCTCTCACGGGTGATTTATATATATGGCCGATATAAAAATAAAATAATGCTTATCTTTTAGGAATATTGATATTGATCAAACTAATAATTGTCTTTGAATTGTTTCTAGGTGTGATATTTACAAACTTATTATTCAATTACTACAATTTTTGTTTAATTATTTAGCGGTCAACATTACCTTTTGTCGGCTTTTTTCGATTCAATGGATATATCTTATTTAGCGTAACTTATTAAGACTAACTGATTTAGCGATACAATACAAGTACCTATTATTAATCTGGTTTTTTTTATTATTTAATAATCAACACGTAACGATAGTTTGATACGTAAAGATACTTTGAATACCTATATGTTACACCCAGAACGATATTCTTATTAATTTAGCCTATTCTTTTTTTTATATGTTCTAAGTGAAAAAAAAATGTATTTCGAGTATTTCATTTACGTAGGAAACTTGGATCTTAAGTAATGTTCTAATGAAAGTACAACTGTAATTGGAGCAGTACAATTATACCTACTTATGTATGAAGCTTTCTAAGAACCATTTGATTAGCCTATCTTATGTTGGCGAGTACAATAGGCAGAACCCGTACTACAGAGTAATTTCTACATTTTATGATGTTTTGTTTGTTTTTCAAACACATATGTGAAAATTCATGTCTTTCGAATTTGTGCTGAATCTTTCATGAATAATAAAATCCTCGAAATTTGGTTATAGCAATAATTTATCATAAAAAGAACTCCTTAAGAATATTGCTATTATTCCTTATAGCCTTATATAATAATATATATTATTCCTTCTTTCGTGGGAGAGCCACTCTGAAGCATATGCGGACGCAAATTGGGCCGGCTCGTCCTAAGTGATACCACGGGCTCACAGAATGCTCAACATGAAACTGTACTTGTACTGTCTTTCGCTGAGTGAGTGAGGATATCAAAGGCACTTAAAAATGCTGCTTGAATGGCGTAAAAAGCCGGCAACACAATCAATGCGCATACTGTGCCGCGGTCGTCCACTGACGCGGTATTCTCTTACCATATAGGAGACCCACCTAGTCCGTTGTCCGCTTTACTATAAAAAGAAGTCATACAATAATATTTTATTAAAAGTGCTGAATATGGATGCCCAGCACTCTGCGGGTCGGTCAATAATTCATATTGCACCTATTTTGTGACTTTTGATCAAGGCAATGTGAATTTATTTGAATTAGTTATAAATATTACACTCGCGGTTCAATTAAATGCCAACTGGTTCATTTAGAATGCTTAAAATGTTTCGAAACAGTGTTAGTGGTAGGGCCTGCAACGTACCAGGATAACAAACACATCATAGCATTTGCATTATAATCTCTGAACAAAGCGCCAAGATATTTGTACGAACAAATCGGAGATACAGTGCGCCAAAGGTGATTTGCATATATTACATGAATTTGAACTGCTACAGCAAACAGTATATTGTTGAGATAGCGAGAAGGCAAACAAATTCGGGCATAAGTTTTTATTTCCATTTTTATATTCTGGAGTTATGATTGTAGTTTGGATTTTGTGGTTTAAATAAAACTGGGTAAATGTCTATCTGTTTCACGATGCGAAATTGGAATGTTCACTCAGTTGTTGTGGTGACGGCTTATTTTGTCGCTCAAGCGGTATAAATACACGGGTCTTCAATATCCTCACTTAATCAGCGAAAAACAGTACAAGTCTTGTTTCAATCTGGTAATCTGGGAGTATATCAATTTGGATGCGTCGGAACATTATATAGTGCGTCAGCATGGATCTCGATTAAAACTATTAAAACACTCGTCCAGCCACTGCCAAGCCCTTTCAATTTTTTTTCATTTAAAATCAGTGCCAAACGAGCTAGGCTCATCTAGAACAAGTGGTCCTCCGCCTATACCTTCAGCATTTGCAGAGGCACAGGTGTGTTGCCGGCCTTTAAGGAATGTGTACGCTCTTTTTTTGAAGGTTCCCAAGTCGTATTGGTTTGGATATACCCCTGCTTGTAGCTGATTCCACAGGGAGATGGTGCGCGGCACAAACTGACTTAAAAACGCTTAGGAACGACAAATATCGAGATGAAAGCGATGAAACTTTGTATTCTGCCTCATAGTGTCGTACGATGGTCAAATTATGCAGCAGGTATACGTCTAAACAGGTCCTCCGATATTATATAATTTCTATATTTTATTAAAACTTGAGTTTGAACTCGGTATTTCTAACTTCACGGTAGCTTCACAAGACCTCGCACCCATGAGGCTCTCAAATGGCTATAAATGAAACAAAAATTATCCAAGCCATAGTACCATTAAAATTGCAAGATTTTGATGGATACTTTCAGGTACAATTTCTCCTTTAGGGCTATTGCTCCACTAAATTATAAGGTAAACCCGGTAAAACGATTACGCCATATGTTATAAGGACGGGCTTGTGTTCACCGGTTTAGCTGACATTCTTGGGAAAATATTTGTTGCTATGACGAAGCAGGCTTCTATTTAACTCGACATTCATATTCTAAACAATAATAAGCATCCTGTTTTATTCTCCTAAGTCTATATAATCTAAGTATTGAAGTTTAGTTACTAAAAAGCTAATTTTATGATTAAGTGATTCAGGTGCAGTTATATAGCTATTTCAAGAAATACCATCTTGAGGTGGAAATCAAATCAATCGGCCCGAGTGGCAAACATTTTCTAATATTTTCCGAGAAAATATTCCGATAGAATCGTCCCGCCGCATCCCAGATTATTTAAGTAGGACAGGAGTAGTTGAATTATTTGAACGCTTCAGCAGAAATTTTTAAAGGAAAATAGAAATTTGATTTATGAATCGCCTTTTAACTCTTAGATACCCATTACGGATTGCAGTTCTTTTATTGCATGACAACTTCAATTGAATATCTGATGTCCTTAAACACTTAATAGTTCTAATGAATCTTATTTAATAAAGCAAACATATTATATTAACGATCCTAATCCTACCTATCACGAAACTGTGCAAAAAAAATGAATATTTAAACAGATCTTTAAATAATTAATTTTCGCCTCGATTTTGCTATCTGTTGCAATTAGATAATGCCTTTGAAATTACATTCAAAGACGAAATTTGCGTGGCGGTAGTTAATGATTTACTATTATCCTATTACCAGTTCAAATTCGATACACTCAGTGTTTCTATTATGTATTCATTCATAATAATGTTATTGAGGCGTGGTGTAACTCATAAACGAATTGTGAGTATTATTTAAATATGTTTAAATATGGCTGTGGGTGTCTATGGTGAACCTTCATCCAAGGTGAACCTTCTGCTGGTTTGCCACCAATTATTTATAAAAAAACACCAAATATTAATATTTACTTAAATTAAGCTAAAAAGAATCCCAACGGAAAATAAAGAAATGAAAATAAAAATAGATTAATAACACCACCTCAGGATCTTGAATTTTAATTTTGGAAAACCAAAGTGTTCCGCTTTGGAAATGATCAGAGAAAAATAATCAATAATATGTCACTTTTCACAAGGGATTACGTGAAAATTAATATAAAATATAGCTTCTGGTTAGTTGCGGAATATATATTAAAAAAAATATTCTATAGCAGACAACGGAGCAAGTGGGTCTCCTATGTGGTAAGAGAACACCGCCGCCAATGAATAACCGCGCCAAGTTTGCGCATTGGTTGTATTGCCGGCTTTCTACACCGCTTAAGCGGCACTTTTTAAGGGCTCCGATATCCCACTCTGCGAAACACAGTAGGAGTACCGTTTCACGCTGAGTATTCTGTGAGCTCCTGGTGTCACTTCGGACGAGCCGGCCCAACTAGTGCGTCAGTATATGCTTCAGCATGGCTCTCTCATGTCTGGAATAATATTATTATTTCAATTTTCTCTTAACTTAATATAAGATAACGATACAGTAATTGAGTTGCTCTCAAGATAGGCCTCTTTCACTGTGATACATATTAATTTCCTTTTTGGAAAGTAATTACCGACACGATTTTTACTAAATATATATCTTATTTATCATTTTAACAACATTAGAACTAAATTTTAGGAAGCCACTTTACCCGTAGAACAAAAAATTGAGCCGGCACGTACGTGATACCATGGGCTCAAAGAATATCATCGTGAAAACAGTACTTGTACTGTATCTCGCTGAGTGAATGAGGATTTCGGAGGCCTGTGAAATTAAATTGGCGTGTTTACGCCGCTTGAGCGCTTGTTGATGCGGCAACAGTACCAAAGCGAGGATTGCGGCGACGTTGTCTATGGGCGGTCGTCTGCTCCGTTACCCGGTATAAACAAAAATAAACAAAATCTTATGTTAGTAAACAGATGGATTATAATTTAGTTAATTAAGTAAAAATATTACGTTTATTTATTTTATATTTAGTGGAGTCCAACTTGTGGGTGGACGTCCACCCATAAGTTGGACAGATGACCTTATAAAGGTCGCCGGAAGACGCTGGATGCAGGTAGCCTCCGACAGGTATGCATGGAAGTTCAAGGCGGAGGGCTATGTCCAGCAGTGGACGTCTTACGGCTGAAATGATGACTAAAATATGTTTAGATAATTAATTATACTTTCTCTAATCATAAAAAGGTTATTTGTTTGTTTTTTATTGATATTTCACAAAAAGGGTATTTAAAGAAGATTGTTGTCTAAAAATTCATGAACGCCATGTAAAGAATGCTCATAAGAGGTGTTCTTGAGATACAGGTGGTTTACAAGTACAGGGAGGTAGCCTATTAGATGAATTATTTTTATAATAACATTAGACAAAGACTGTCTAGTAAACTGTAGTTAATAGTATGGTATAGCATTCTATACTAGACAAATTCTTTGTCTAGTCTATACTAGTTCTATATTTATCTATTTCTCTTATTATGTTTAGCATTATATATCCTGTAACAAAAAACAAATAACCTAACTTACATAACTTAAATTAACGTAATAGTTATGGCCTATTAATGCTGGAAACTGAAATAAAGGTTTATAATTCTATGATAATTGGAAAGAGAAGAATTATTAATGTCATTTGTTTACTCAATAAACAATATATTTTCACCAATGCTATCAACGAGAACACTTTAGTTATTAATAAGGAATAATTATAAATATTTTATAATTAAAATATGTGTAAAGAAATTAATCTCTTTTTTATTTGAGTTTTGTCACGATTGTCAACAGTCTTGATTGCTTTGTTCGCTGTCTCTGTTTATAAACGACTTATCATTTTGTTTTGATTGCTGAGACATCTCAGAACCTAATGGAGGTAGAGTTGACTTAGAGTTGCAACTCAATTCGAGGATCTGTTTTCAGGAATCCTGGAATTAGTTTATATTTTCCAGGGTTACCCAAAAAGTATGACCAAAGATGAATACGTCCCTGAGTTTAAGTCATAGACAATTCAAGATATATGAAGACCTTACTAAAATATTCTATTTTCGTTCGCAGTATACTGAATTATTACACGTTCCTTGTGGTTGGTGGAATATTAATGGTTTTGTTTGATGGTTTTTTTTACGGTGAATACGTGTAGGAAAGAATTTCCTTTTATGACGCGTCAGCCAATGGATAAAAAAGGTGTGTTGCCGATTTTACCAAACCGATTTTTTTTAAGAATAATTATATAGTCGATTAATCCACGTAATCAAAGAAATCTTTAATGAGGAAACAATAACCACAATATTAAAGTTCTGATAGTGTTTGTACCATTCATCTCTTATGTATCACAGTAAAGGAATATGGAAATATCGCAGAAATAAAAGAAGTCTCTAAGCAGAAATAGCACATATTAAATACATTAACGGACATGAAATATTCAGTGATTATTATAATTTATAACTAGAGCAATCTTGTTTTTTTGTCGTAAAATTTTGGCATCATAAAACTAAGTATTTTCTTTAAATCATTCGTAGCTAAATATTTTAAAAAGTGCACCATGCCGCGACAGATATCGGTTTCGAATCCCATTCCAGATAGTTATAATTTATTCGTTCTCTGGAAGGAGGTGAAAGTGGCCGGGCGAGTGTCTTAATACTGTCGCACTCCTCCGAATTGATACCACGAGCTCACAGAATACTCAGCGTTAAACGGTACTTGTACTGGGGTTCGCAGAGTGAGTGAGGATATAGGAGGGCCTTAAAAATGCCGCTGAAGAGGCGTAAAAACCCGGCAATACAACTAAGGTATGGACTGTAGCATGGTTGTCCATGAGCGGCGGTGTTGTCTAACCATATAGGAGACCCACCTGGTCTGTTGTCCGCTGTAGAATAGTAAACAAAGTTAAGTCACACGTTTGATACGTAGTTGAACTAATAATTAAAAGCCAGTTTAAGTCACCAATTACTTCCGTTAATTGATAAGTTCGCTTCACTACTTACAAGCCACAGCTGTAGAATCTAGAACTATAGTGTATTGGTTTAGGGTTGACAGCCTGTTGTTTTAAATAATAAAATTCTACCTTCTCTTCTTTCTAATCTTGCTTGTGTTATGTTTCAATAAGTGAGTGAAGACATTGGCGGCCCTTAAAACTATACAGCTTCAAATTAAACACAAGCTAAGTGCGGATGTTAGCAGGGTTTCCCATGTAAGGCGGTAATCTTTTACCACAGAGATGATCCGTCTGCTGCCTGCTACACAATGAACAAAAAAATAGGAACACCATAGGTGCACATTACTCACTCATTCAACAAAACAAAGTATAAGTACCGCTATCACGCCGGTATCGCTTAGACGAAGCCGAGGCAAATAGTTGTATACATTGAAATTGCCAACCCTCACCGCCAGGCAACCGCACGTCCTCCGATCCGTCCGCACCCGACCAATTAAGCGACGGAATTAATGCATCCGATTTATTTGTCAACCAACCGATACCGATTTATGCAGAATTAATTGGCGAATGTATAGGTCACTGCTTTGTGGCGACTATTTTCCGTCATACCAGCGGATCGATGCAAAAAATTTAAAACCTCTGAACAATGCAATCACGTCTGACAACTGAATTAAATAAAATAGCGCGTAGGTATAACCTACACGACATATGAAATGAAATAATTGTATTAAGAGAAATAAAACCTGGTTATAAGTAATGTGTACAGATAATAATTTTTATTTTACATTTAAAAACTGACAAGATCTACATCATCCATTAATTATAAATTGTCGTAGCTTTTTTGATATTTATTTTAAGGTTCTTAAATTGGATTTTAACGAAAATAACTCATGTACACTATAATTTTAAAGTAAGCTAAATCTAATAAAATTTATGACCTCATACGGAGCCTTAGTTCGTTCATCCTCGATACCTTAGCTCCAATACCTTTAAAAGGTATTGAAGTATCGCACGGAACTTTCGTTTTTCAGCTTTTATGATAAGAACTAGGTTTGCATGGCATAATGTGATTTATTGAAGGTAAAATGGTGTTCACTGTATATGTGAAATAGTCATCGTTCACACATAAGAGGCTATTCATCAAACTGATTTAGGTGAGGACACATACCATCACTATTGACTTCAGAACAGTACATCTGTCACGGATGGTTTCGCTTCAACTGAAGTAGGGGCCTGAGATTTGTATCTTGTTTACTATTTTAACTTCAGGAAATAGTTGATAATAGTGTTAATTTAAAAAGTTACAAATAAACAAGTTCTTTTATAGTCCTTTACAAGATTTAAAAGTTTATAGATAAGTCGTTTCCTTTTAAATTTCTAAATTTCATCATAGAAAATTGATCGAAAATTGATATTATCATCTCGACATTTTTCGTGCCTTGTATTTTAAACAGTGAACCACCACTTTCTAGAATCACCTTTAGACGTAGTTAGCATATCTTCATTAATCATATCCCTTAAGGGCAAGTACCTATGGCTCTGCTGGGCGTTCTGCGTCCATGGGCGGTGAACCACTAATCCTAGGTTAAGCCTCCTGCTCATGAGCCTCACTATTTTTATTAAAAAAAATATTCAATATGATCAATAAGTCAGTTTGTTTATTGAACTGTCTGGCAAAGTTTAAATAAAAGCAAACTCTTTCTATAGCAATAGTTGGGTTCAAATAAACTTGTGTGCTGAACAACATGAAATCTCTTACAAGACTTGGTCTATTGGACTTCGTTACACTCTAGGACATATTAAGGCAATAGTGGGACTAATTTGACCTTTTTAAAATCGTGTACTGTAAGATATTACCTATATAAAAATATAATACTATGTGTCTTATATTTAAATATGAATTTGTCTTTCAATTAGTGCATTTTATTGCATTTTGTCCAAGCATCATCACATTGTTAAATCATTTTTCTGCAGAAATATTTCTATTACAACTTGGGTACCTTCGAAAAAACAGTCTATCTTTCATAGATCAGCAACGCACCGGCGACCCAGTATTGCCTATTGTTTTCCATGGATGGAGGATTGCTTATCTTAGTATTCGTTTGCCTCTTGATTTAAAAAAAATGTTTTAAAATATACAAAAAAGATTGAACGAGTTTGAATTGGACAAATATCTATTATAATCCCATCTGCGGTTATCACCTGGAGAAATAACGACAATCGTAATATTCTGTGTAGTATTAGTACTGTGAAGTATCTTAATTCAATGTTTTTTTTTATCTATTCCTATTTATTTCAAATTATTCACCTTATATTGTATTGCCATTATTGTACACATGTAGTAATGGTCAGATGTTTTCTTTCATAGACCGAACTTTTCCTTGAAAACCTTTTGATAAAGGCTTGTGTACTATTCACATATTAAATGAACGTTAAATTCTTTGAAGAATTTCCCTAACTATTTGAATGTATAAGAATTTAAGATTTTCTTTTTGACATTTTGTCCTGAAAATATTACACTTTTAAATAATGTTTTATCTTTCATTTGTAAATATTTATTTTGTAGTAATTTTGCACTCTAATATAAAACTTTTCAGATTTTTTTTAAAGGTTTTTACAAAGTGATAGAGAACGCGACCAGTACTGCTAGTCAGACCAGCCGTGTTACGTGTTAGATAGTGAGAGAGATAACATATCTAGAATCTGGCCGATCTGAAATGCTTGTTGTTAGATGTTGTACAGTCCCTAGTTGTTGGATCCTGTACAATAAGAATTGTTTCAAAGTTTAAGTGTTTTTGAGCTGTCCATGAAGCTTAATAACAGATGAACAACGGCAATCTAAAGAAAAGCGTTTTATTTTTTATGTAATAACTATATATATAATAAGCACGCGCTTGAATGTTTTTGTATATATATATATATATATAATAAAAGATATAATTTATATTATATATTTATATTACATTTTTTTCAAATGACAATTAATTGTAATTTAATTTTAGAAGTAAAATAAACTAAAATTTGTTTCTCTGTAAATAAAGTTAACAATTTTATTTGAGTATATTCAGTAGATATCACACAATGATATAATATTTACTCAACTAGCCAAAAATCTTACTTGTCAATAAAGAAACGACAATTATAATTATCACCTCTCAATTTATATAACTAAATGTTAATTATTTAAACTAAAAGAAAATTTATATAACATTTTATGAACAAAACATATTTGTCTTTGACAATTACAGCTCGATTGACGCGGCACGTTAACGGTGCGCGCACATATACAAATTTAAGAAATATGTATATATATATGTATACAAAATATATGATACAGTTTTACATGAAAATTGGGAGGAAAACGAGTAAAAAGCTCAACTAGGATTAGCGGCTCTTCACCTATGCATACTAGGACTCGAGACTGGGAGTCTCTGGGCCTGGGCCATGGTTGCGGTACTAGATTTTAAGGGATAGCTACGCTCTTTTTTGAAGGTCTCCAAGTTAGTTAAGAAAATAACAGCTATACATGTTATTGATAAATAAAATTCATATAATTTTCAACAAGAACAAATAATTCAATTTCGATGCCGTGTTCATGGATAGAGTAATGTTATTTTGAGTGTGACCATATTTATCACCTAACTAGACAGCTGGCAAAAGTAATGAGTGGATGCAAATATTATTGCGTTACAAAGCAGCACTAGCAGTTAATGAAATAGATAGCTACGCTGTGTTCAACTGGCAACGGCACTCAAATGCTATTTCAGGGCTGTCAATTCAATCTACGCAGATAAAATAGTAAGACATTTAATTCGTAGAATCATTTACATTAACTATGGTCACACAGCGTGTAGTCAAATAAAAAAAATAAAAAATACATTTATTAAGGTTTATATTTAATAATATTTATAAATAATATTAAAATTCAAACTTCTTATGCCTGTTTCTTTTAAAAATTCACAACTAACTGCAGAAGTACCAAACAATGAACAACTTATGATTGTCAGTCGGGAAAATATAAAATTATGTTTTATAATATTCCAGTTACTTAAACTCCTATTAGAAATTAAAAAATAATTAAATTATAAATTATTTTAGTATGAGTTAGAATTGTAGCTTTAAAAGTGCAACCATAAAAGATTTTTGTAATTCGGAAATAGTTATTCCACTATCTTGATGGATTTATAACATTTATCAATTTCAAAGTTTGAACGAATATTTATTTATTATTTACTATTAATCGGAATCTAACTTTGCATTGAATTTTAAATTAAATTCAAATTTAAACGTTAATATTTACATGATACGAAATAACATTTTGAATTACCGTTAAAATTATAAGTATGTTTGTATATTTTGATGTAAATAAATTATAATTTGTAATTGTCCAGACCGGGATTTCCCCCCCTTCCCCTCAATGATAGACATATTAAACCACTTAGCTAGGAGGCTCTCGAAACCACTTAATAATATTAGTATAAATAAAAAGGGCTAACCCTAGCGACTCTCTTATTTATGGGCTGTTTCAAGAATAGCCCAATGTTTTAACGCTATTATGTGCAGTTATAGTTTTTGAGATGTGAATTGTGGCCTTAGAATGTAGCCAAATTGCAAATATGCACTTATAATATGCGTTTATTTGGTTCATGAGTTATGAGCTATCAGAAAACTCTCCAATATTACATTTTCATCGAAATTGCTTAATAGAGAAGATTTAATATTTTCACAATATGGGCTTATGGCAATACTCGGAGTCTCGCTGCGAGATAAAATCAGAAATTGAGGTTATCCGCAGCCGAACCAAATTAACCGACATTGCCCGCCGTATTAGTAGTTGAAGTGGCAATGGGCTGGCCACATCGCCCGACGAACCATAACCGATGGGGAAGAAAGGTTCTCGAGTGGCGACTGCGTACCGGAAAACGCAGAGTGGGACGTCTCGCCACGCGATGGAGGAGGAGGCCTATGTCCAGCAGTGGACTTGAATAGGCTGATGATGATGGGCTTATGGGGATCTGGGCTAGTATTCACGAGATGGCTAATCGATTGTTCAAATAGATATCGAATAGTTTTATGAAGTAGTCTTTATCATTATTAAAAACATAGGCTGGTATATGCGTCAATCAACAATTGCGATAAAGCTTTTATATGCAAGTGCCTATCTATAAATAATTATTATACAATACATAGCAGTTTCCTCATGGTACTATGGATAGGTGATTTTTTGTTATGAAAATAGGGAAACAAACAAGAAGACGGCTTATTTAGGATATGCGATACTCCGTCCACGGACAGCCTTAGTCCTTGATAAGTCATGGATACGTTGCTGGCTTTTTGTTGTGCTCTCTTTTTGAAGATCCCAAGTCGGAGCGAGCAAAACTCCAATTTTATCCTTTCACATTAAAAAAAACTTATATACCTACTCCTTACACCTAACTTTGGATGTAGTAGCAATTTCATATTAAATTTGTGCAATATTTCATAATGATGCTTTATACTTGTATTAAGAGCCTATTGTATTCACAAATCCTATTAAAAGTGCACAATGTGCGACAAAATTGGATTGGATGAGTATTTTTAATTAATTTAATTAATTTCATATTAATTAAATTAATTAAAAATAACTACTATATTGTTATTCATAAACTTCAGGTGAGCCTGCAAATTAGTAAGTCAGCATATTCTTCAGCATGGGTCTCCCTCGGGTTCAACAGTATTAAGACATTCATCCGGGCGCTGCCAACTTCTAGAGACCAAATAAATTATAAATTAAATTATAATTGTCCGGACCGGGATTCGATCCCGATACCTCTCGCTTCATGGTACACTTTTAAAACCATTAAGCTACGAGGCTCTCAAATATTAGTAGATATCTCT